>PVJO010005254.1:0-13920 GCA_004026905.1 Hystrix cristata
TCAACATCTTTTTTATGATTTGCAATTATGTTTTCTTATGATTTCCTCATTTAACGAAGAGAATTTAGAAAAAATGTGAGGAATATGTGAGGAATGTGTCAGCATTCCTCTTGGCTATTTCAGAAAACATTGTCCTGATTTTTTGTCAGATTTTTATTGAGCACTTATAATGTGGTAGACTATACGCTGCAAGGATAAATCCAGTGATTCTTAATCCTATCTGTACATTGTAATCACATGGAGAGCTTTAAAAAATATTCCCAAAGCCAATTCCACAACACACACTAATTATATTGAACTGTCTGGAATCCGTGTCCTGGGATTGATTATTTATTCAGGTTTTCCAGTTAATTCTATTGTGTAGGCAACATGGAGAATTATTAGTTTCCAATACAAAGGCTTACTATAAAGATAAAATGTAATTCGCAGTTCAGTGATAATCAGCAGTTATCCTACACTATTACTTATAGCGTAGGATAGTATTTAACTTGATACATCCACAGAGTACTCCTTGTACTGCTCCTCATATAAGAAAATGGATTAGGTAGATGGATAAAGTGATAACCTAATGAAGTTGTCTTTGTGTGTCTTCTGTTTTGTAGATCACAAAATGTCACTCTAAATACAAAAGCCCATGGAGGATAGAGACTTGCCTGTTTGTTTCCCCTCACACTCCCCTTCGTACCACTGCTCACACTTTCTTCCTTGGCAGGCAGAGGTCTCACCATGTCTCTGTCCCCATCCACATCTTTCTCCAAGCAATGCTGCATCTCCGTATCATCTTCTTGAAGTAACCATCCTCACACAGGTGTGGGATTGTAGTTCTATTTTGTCTTCATTGTTTTTAAAATTATGAATATTGATTCCTCTGTAATCCTGAGGAATTAAACATTTCTCCTTGGATCTGACTGATTACTGTAAGAAGAGATAAAAGTAGCTTGATATTGGCAACTAGTTACCCATAGAAAAGATGTGAAGAAAAGAGAAAAAGAAGGAAAGGGTAAGAAGAATGGAAGAGAGAAAGATAACAGCATAGTTGCTCTGTACTGTGAACAAGCAGTTCTTTTCCTTCAAATCATAATGGAATCAAGCCCTGTCCCTAGATTTAAAGACCCAGAAGTTTTTAGATATGGCTCTGTCCACGTTTCCTGCTCTCATTCTCTGTGCTGTTTCTACTCCAGCTACCCAGCCTACTTACTGGAGCAGGCCCAGCTCACTCTCCTTTCAAGGACATCATATTTATTCTTCCCTGTTTTTTAAGACCAGTGTTCTCTAGCTGGGTGTGATTTTCCCTACATTTGGGAACATCTGAAATAATTTTATTACATCCAGGATGATGTTACTGGCATGTAGTAGCGAGAGGCCGGGAGTGCTGCTGAGCATATAGTACATTGCCTAGGACAGACCCACACGAGGAGTTTTCCATTTCTGAATGTCAGCAAGACTGAGTTTGAGAAATCTCATCTGTCTTCATACCTTTCTCCCTCTCTTCTCCCCTCTATTCAGGGATCTCTTTAAATGTCACCTACGAAAGGAGATATTTCCAGTTTAACTCATCTAAAATAATATCTGCTCCCACACCAGTTTTACTGTTATGCTACTGTATTTCTAGTTTATCACACTTACCAATATAATATTACTGATGTTAAAATAATGTACTTAAAATATCTAGTACTTTCTAAGATGGACCACATTTTCAGTAATTTCAAGGGATGAGGGGAAAATACCTTGTATTTTAGAATTGAGAAGGCACAAAATTGTGAAGTCTATATGAAGAAAACTGCGGCTCTAGGAGATTATGGAACTTGCCCAACGTCACCCAGTTGTTACGTGGTGTAGTGGGCACCTGAAGCTTACATTTTCTCTTTGGACTCTTTTTGGTAAGTTAGATCATGGCTGGGAAGAGGATTATAAACACAGCTTCAGGGATGGGGAAGAAGAAGGACCAGAAGAAGAAAATGGAAATTGAAAATGTACATTCTAAACAAAAATATTCTCAAACAACAAAAAATTTCCTGTAGGGCATCGCATTTAACACATCAGTAAGAAGCGGGAACTGCTAGTATTATTTAAAATGTAAAATAGCAAGGTCATTTGATACAACCATGCTAAAGCAATCATAATACTTTAACTGTAAAACACTGTGCTGTAAAACACAGCCAACGTTCAACCACACAGCTAAGTACCCTCCCTGGACTAATTATTTTTAAAAGTTAAGAAACCGTTATCATTTTAGGTACTCTTGTCGACATGGAAATGAATAAAAGCATGTCTCTGCAGAGAATGTGGTTTAAGGATTCTGGCATTGTTTTGCTTTTTCTTTTTCCTGGCTTGGTAATGCTTTCATCATGCTACCAACCTTTTTAAATTCAGTGTGACGGTACTCGGCCACATGAAATGGAATAGGGCAGCTGTGATGGGTAGTATTCTATACAGATGTGCTCTCTTACAAAAGTCCCCCCGAAGTGTGACATGGTTAAAAGTTGTAAAACTGTAGCTGCAAAGTAAAATATAACATTTTGAGGTAGAAAACTCACTCTTTTACTTATATGGCTGTGGCAGTGGGTATGCTGAACAATATAAAATGGCAGGAATTTTGAAAGGAATCTCAATTTGAATGCAAAAAGGTCAATGAATAATTTCTGGACCTGCCTCAAACATATTAAAATAGTTTTAAAGAAACAAGTGCCCAGTGGTAACACTACTCACATCACCAAATGCTGCAAGCACAAAACAGAGGGTATTTATGTGGTCTTGGGGTGTGGAAGATCCTGGTTAGTTTTTTATTCATGTTCTCCTGCTTACTGGTACTGAATTGGGGATAGTTCTCCAGCTTCTCTCTGGTTTCTTCACAGTATTGCAGGAATAACAGGAATGCTACCCTCCAAGGTCTTAGGCACATTAGGGTAGTCCTAGCACAGAGAAAACATTTACTAAATGAAAGTGAGCTTGCTCTTGCTCTGACCACGTAAACCCCCAGCCTTGTGCACATACTGTACGAACCGTGAACTTCTTCTGATACTGGCATGTGGATTTTCCTTTATTTCCTTCCCTTAAACATAAAATAATGATTTCAAGCATTACGCAAGATGCATCTAAACAAATACAATTTGCAAAATTAACCAGTATAGCAAATTTCTTAATTTGCCAATAGTGCAAAATCCTTTCTCTTTAGGCTTTGTTATGTATGTGTTTGAGTTGAGAACAGCATTCTGTCTTTATAAATTGTTATTTTTCCCATATACACACAGTTCTCCTCCCCAGCCCGAACACAAAAGAAAGAGCTCAAAAATACACAACGGCTTTTTCTTTCCCTCTGTCAGATGTAAGTTTTGAAGACTTCACAATTTACTGGTGGTCAGGTGGGGAAAGACAGTTTTCTAAAATGCAAACGTTTCTAAAAAGACCAGTGTCTCCTCTGGCAGCTCCAGCTTCAAATGATCTGCCCACGGAGAGCATCTCAGTTTGATACATTCCATTTCATAAAAGCTGATTCAGGTTTTAGACCCCTACAGGGTCTTCATAAAGTGGATATAAAATAATAAAAAAATAAAGTTAAAGCTTAAAGATTTAATCTAAAGAACATTTATTTCTGATCTCCCCCCTCTCACTGTAGAAGAAACATGTTGATTTTCTTTTTCTAAAACATACTCTGTTTACTCCAGTGCATTTTCTTCAGGTAGCATCCAATGAAAGAACAGCTGTGGTTTGATTTGGCATTTATAGTTATACCCCTTAATCAAATAAAACACTCAGAACTGAACTCTAAGACGAAAATTGAGGTATTTGATTTGATTCAACCCCAAAAATCGTCTTTAGGCCACCCTTTCCCCTCAGATTCATTTTGATAGCAGTCACCTTAACTGTCTTTTCTCATAAAAAATGCAAATGGTATTTGTTCTAGCATATGTTTATAAACCAAGTTAAATACAAATTTTTGAAAATGATTATAATCATACAAGGAATATTTTAAATTAGGCAAGTGGTTTATAGTACATGCAGTTTGGAGTCATTTTGGGGACTGGATACATGTACATAATACAGCTTGCTTCTTATTTTAATCCCCTTCTTTGCTCCCCTCTCCCTCTCTCCTCCTCTGATTCCTCATTCCCCATTTTCATTCTTGCCGATGTTATGAATCTTTGCTCTTGTTTATGACATAATATTTATATTTATTAAGTTTGTTTGGTTCCTGTCTTTATGCTATTCATTTCCTCTTCTCTTTCCTCTCTCCATTTGCCCTTGTTCTCCTGGACTCCTTCTCCTTTGTAAGAGCTGTATCCCTTAGTCTCCTTCTATCCATCCTTTGTTAAACTTTTTGCTTGTACTTCACCATAATTTCTAAATTTGAATGCATCGAAGAAGAGCGCTCTGTCTTTCTCCTCTCCTGAAAGGGAAGGTGTAAAAATTCACTTAGAGATATGGCAGTTTTACAAATTTGCTTTCAGAGGACTTAACCAGAGTCTTCCCTGTTGGCCTTGGGCCATCTTTGCCATGCACAAATGTATTTCTTTTACCCAGCCAGGATTTCAGAGTAAGAACTGCATAATTTTTGATTAAGGAATCATCTCCCTTACTCGCAAATAAAATACCAGTTTATGCCTATTGGTACAAAAGTATTTATATCTACTGGTTTTTCAGGATCATTACTGTTATTTTTCAGTGTGAAAAGATTCTAATTTTTGCGTAGTAAAATGTGTCTATATGGCTTTTTTAAGCAATTCCTGCTTCAGTCCTTAAATAAGTAGCATTAATCTGGGTGGCACATTTTTTAAAAATTTCATTAGTACATGTTTGCAAAACATGGAGTTTATATTCATCTTAGGGAGTAGGTATATATATACATATCTTAATTCTTTTTTATTCTTCTTTCCTTCCCTACCCATCTCCCTCCCTCAGTCTCTAGATCCCCTTTCCTTAACTTCATTAATATTGTTACTATTTTTTTTAAATTCATGTTTACTGCCTACTTTCTTCTGGTATTTAATGAGTTTTGATTTTTATATTTAAACCAATATTCTGAAATTATTTTATGCAATAATTAACCTAGGTGTGTAGTTACATGAAATTCCAAAAGTTTAGCATCTGTAGCATTAACAACCATTTCTTTTTTAAAAAATCCAACTTATCCATCTTTTCTCAACTTGTTGAAATGCTATGCTTATTGTTTGTTAATTACTTGTATATGTAGTTCCAGTGTCTTTACTTATGTAGTGTGAAATTTTTTTTTATTTGTTTGGTTTTATTTTCTCCTTCTCCGCTAGCTAACTTATCTTAAATATTACAAGTTTTTGATGGATTTTAATCCCAGTAAATTTAAATTTCTTACCTGCCATTAACGTTACCCCCCCCCAATTTTTTTTTTTAATAAATTCAGGAATGCTTTCCTAACATCATGAAATTAATGTAAATATGTTAAATATTTATTTGTAGTGATGTTCATTGCATTCTTTTTGTTTTTGTTTTTTGGTGCTGGGAATTGAATTTAGGGCCGTGTGCATGCAAGGCAAGCACTCTAACCACTGAGCTCAATCCCCAGCCCTATTGCATTCTTTCTAGATGTTTAAGTATTTAAAATACGGAATTTAGATAATTGAAGAATTACATTTATTTCTTTAAATTTTATATTTGACGTTAAAAGGAATTTTTGGATAACCCTACTTCCGATTTTTACCTCAAAGAGCATTCTAATACATTTTGATATCTTCCACAAATTTTAGGTGGTTTTGAAATTAGGATATTCAGTGAACATTAACAGTTTTTTAGGAAAATATTAAGTTTGTATGGTTTTAAGCATTTCTAAGCAGAAATAAAGTACGTCTTTGAATCTATTTGTCATCTCTTATGTCTTTTGGTAGAATTTTAATATTTCCTTCCTGAGACCAATATGTTTTCATACACTTTTTGGAAAGGTAATCACATCTGAAAATTCTGTATGACTTACTAACCAATAAAAATTTGTATTTCCTTTGACCGTAGTTATACAGCTCAGATTCATCTTGGAGAAATATTTTCCAAAGTACATGAGGTAATTTTTATACTTATTTTGACCAAACTATTATTCATAATGTGAAACGTGGGAAGCAGTTTGAGTGTGTCAGCCAGGAGCAGTCTGAATATAACATGGTCCATCATAATTCCAAACAATAGAACACTTACATCTATGCAAATCATAAAGCTAGATTACTACACACTGATACAGAAAACTTTCCAAGCTATGTTACTACATTGAACTATGCAGTGCAGAACATTATATTTAGTAGGTTAATATCTGCATACTAGTTTTTCAAATTTTAAAACAATAGTTGAGCTGCTGTATCCTCAATGATTTTCTAGAAGGACATACAAAGGCTATTTTACTAGACAGTTATTATTGTGATGCATTTCATAAGCATTGTTTATTTCAGACATTGTTTTAAGAGCTTTTCTCTTTGAAATTCTATTTGAAAGGTCATGTTGTTGTCCCAGTTCATACGTGAGAAAATTGGGTTACTGAGAGGATAAGGGCTTCAGACGACATATAGGTAATAAGCAAAAGAACTGAGATTCAGATCCAGGAAGATCAACTTAAGAATCAATTTTCTGAATTAATGCTTGCAGTTCCTTTTAGATGTGTTCATCTTTAGGGGTAAAGCCTGAGCTATGAGGTCTTAATTTCGCTTTTGTAGCGTGTTGTCTTAATAATCTATCTGTTAATATATTACTTTTTGTCTAATATTAACAAATTTAATCCAAATGATGGGATGGGATGTTTTTAATTTTTCTTTATAATTTCTTTAAATGTGTAGAAAATGTAATAAATGCTATCTTAACAAATTTAAGAGTAAAATAAAATCTAGCTGCTCAAATGATGAGAACTAGATTAGGGAAAAATGCATCTTCCCCAATGTGAGGAGGATAGTAGTGGTAAAATTCAAAGAGGAATACTGGAGAGCGGAGTGGGAGGTGGAAAAGGCAGTTTTTCTGAGATTGGTCATGCCTACGACCCACTGATTTGAAGAAAAATGATAGCAGCATATCGCCAAATACTAGGAGGAGTATGTGCATGTTGTACATGATCACTGTCCATTGTGTGATTCATGACATCGTTACTATTTTGAATTCATCATTCCTTTCATGTGACAGTGTGATGTAATAACAGTGTAGCGTTTGATATGATGTGTGACAGAAATAGGCATGAGGGAATGCCTGGGTCTCTCTGTTAAAATACCTTTTTTGAGTTACACAGTGCATCATAATTTTTGGCTGGTGTACAGCTGTGCTGTAATTGGGATTGATCCAGGCAGGGATAGTATCAGTGGCATGGATTAACTTCCAAATTATTTATGCATCATTTAGTATTGCAAAGGAAACATAGTTTGAATCCCCTATGTATTCCTTCCAGAGAATGGTACGTGTGTGTCCACACTCATTCATATACAGCTGTCTGCATAACTGTAACTTTATGGCAATGTATGTAACAGTATTTGTAATGACAACTAGGCTGATATTGTAAATTGTAGCCTAAGATTACAAAGCTGAGGAATCTAAGTGGCAAGACTCCCACAGCCTAGCTATAAATATATGTTCTGTATAAGAAACAACTTCCTGAGTGGTAGCTCCTGTGGGAAAGGAATTGAAGAGTAATTGCTAGAGAAATGTATGAAAGAAAATAAAAGGATAGCTCATGATAAGGATGCTTCTTTTTTGTGGGTCCAAAAAGCACTTGTCAGATCCAGGTTAAGGGAAAATGAATGTGAAACTGATTTTCAGACTGGATTGTTTTTTACTGTCTGAACATCAAAATGTCCTGGACCTGAAAATGACTGATAAGAATTATTGCAATGAGTAGGAAATGAAAATTAGTGAGTTAATGTCATTTGTCAACCTGATTGGGAGACAGGACCTAGATATATGTTCAAACATCATTTTGAATGTTTTGTGACATCGTTTGTGGACGAAATTAACACTTTGGAGTAAAGTAGATTGCCCTCCATTATGTAGAAGGCCTCATGTAGCCATTTAAGACTGTGAATACAATGACAACAGTAAAAGATTGTCCTTACCCAAGCAAGAGGAAGTTGTGCAGCAGCGAGCCTTTGGACTTGAACTGCTCTATCCTCTTTTACCTGATTGGCCATCCCGATGACCACTGACTTTGAATTTTAGCACTGCTCTTCTCTGTGTCTTCTGCTTGCTAAAATATTTTACAGATTGGGAATTTAGTACCCTGTGCTATTGCGTCAGCCAATTCATTAAACTAAATGTGTAAATATGCACCTATGGTGTTGGTTCTGTGTCTGGAGAATCATCACAGTAAAGCATGTTTGAGAATGGTGATGGGACTGGGCATGGTGGCACACACCTGTAATCCCAGCACTCAGGAGACTGAGGCAGGAGGATTGCCTCAAATTCAAGGCCAGCCTGGACTACATAGTGAATTCAAGGCCAGCCTGAACTACATAGCGAGACCCTGCCTCAACAAAACCAAAAAACCAAAAAACAAAAAACAAAAACAGCAACCACCAAAAAAACCCAAATGAAAGTGATGATACTCCAGAGAGAGAGACTTTTCTTCTTCTTACACCGTTAGAAGACTGGCCCACTCAGTAAACTAGTTACAAATTAGATGAGCATCTTTCCTAACCCAGAGACCAAAGAAGAGGTTCACAGGAGTCTGAAGCAGAGCATTCTATCTCTTGTATTTCTCCTCTGACTTGTCTCCTTCCTCTTGCCCTTCCTCCCTCCCCTCTGCAGAAGTTTTTCAGTTGATCTGTCTGTTCTGTGAAAGGGTTGAATTGGTTTCATCCAGTTACAGAACCTACGTCATTATCCAGAAATGTTTTTATGTCAGTTAGAAGCAGCTAAACTTGTATGAAATTGTTGTCTGATAAATGGTGCCTCAAAGTAGGTGAAGCTTCCCCTTTTTAAACCGAATCTTGCAATTAATAGAGCATTTAAAATGGCATGATTATTGAATTCACTTTCAGAAGAGTTGCTGTCCTCTGCATTGTACATTCCATCACCAGTCTGTACTCATTTACAATGTCATCCAAACCTGGGAAAATAAATCACCTTGGATTCCAAATACCAAGGTCTCACATCAATGCGCCTTATATTTCAATACTTTATGTCTAATGACATGAATACTTTAGACATGCAAATTTGTAGCAGTGTATATACATTTGATGACGGCCTAAAAATCGCTTGATTCTCTTCTTTTTATTTGTTCCCTAAAATACAGCAAAAATGGAGTAATTAGGTAAAACTGAGAGAAGTGTATTTGAAAATTTTTTCACTCTTTTAGGTAATGGTCATTTTCCTTATACCCCAGAGAATACATTTAAGTGTTTTCCATGATCTGATTGGAATCTCTTTAAAAAAAAATTTTTTTTTTCCTGCAGGGTATTCTCTGCCTGAGCATGAGAACGGTATTTTCATCAGTATCTGTTTTTTTCTCCTTTGCTCAGCACACTGCTGATGAGTCAAGTAACATTCTGAATTAAAACTAATGACAGCGGGTGAAAGTGGTGTAAAGTTACTTCTAGAGATGACTTCTGTAAATTGTCCCTCAATCATCCAAGCAACCTTACGTATTTGGTTAGGGGACACATTTGTTCCATGTATAGAATGCAATGAAAGATTCTGAAGTTCCCGGTCACAGATTGGAGCAGGGTAAGGGATGAGTCGCCTCAAGTATGGAATATACCTGAGTTTCTAAGTAACTATATAGAGAAGGCCTTCCATAGAGATCCATCTTAGACTATGATATTAAAAAGAAGTAATTGTTATGCAGCAAGCCACTCAAAGGTTAGGTTTGTTTATGATAGCTAGTATTATGTATCGCTGACAGCAGTAATTTAAATTACAGTTGCAGTAACTTGTTTTCATACTTTTCAAAACTATTTTTCATATTAAACTGTACCCCAATCTACCACCCTTTTCTACCAAGTCTCTTTTCTATGTTTCAAAGCCCAATTAAAGTTCCCCTTTTTCTTCAGATCCATCAAAAGAATTTATTATTATCACAGAACATATTGTTTTCTATATATTACTATGTCATAATACATTTAATTGTATACAATACCCAATACATTTCTACATTTCTCTTATCAATTAGTATAGTACCATGTAGATGTGCATAGTGACAGTTTATCACATTGGTTCTACTGCTTACATTTAGCTACAAATATATTAATATTTTGTAATATAACTATACTAAGTAACCATAGTACATATTAATATCGTGTAAATTGTAAGTATAGCTTAAATAACTATTGGACATATATCAGTACAAAATAGTATATTTTACATGAAAATAATACAAAAAATTGATCATTTTGAAAATTGAAGATTGCACTTGTTTACAGGAAAAAAAAACATGTATAACATCAGTTACATACTAGCCATTGTGACATACTTTGTAGGTGAACCTTAAGTGAGAAGTTAAGAATTCCTCACATTTTAGAAACCATTAAAATTTTCCAGTTACAGAATCCTGAGGTCAGCAATAAACAGACTAAATGGTACCCATGAGGAAGTCAGCACATGTCCCCAAAAGTAAATTTCTTATCCCCTTATCACAAGAAGCAGCCTATTAAGTAGTTATGGTAGTAAATTTTAAATTCGCCTGAAGAAAAGGTTGACAAAATTGAATTATGAAGAAGAGTAAAGAAGATTAAAGTACCAGAAGAAGAGTGAAGTCTTGGGACTAACTTCATAGCAACCTTCAGGCCAAGAAGTTTTATTAAGTAGGGAGTCGGAAGGATACAATAAGATAACATTGCTGAATTTGCAAATGTTTGGGGTTATCTGTGTGTAATGTCTGAGGGGTGTAAACATTGCATGTGAGGATAAAGGGAATTTGTAAAATTTTGGCATTAAAGAGTTTTAAATCCAGCATATCCCCCATCCTCGTCATATGACTGTGAAGTCCGCCTCTCTCATTGCTGAGGTGAGCAAAGTGAATTGTAGTGAGGTAAGTTAAATAGTCAGGACACCATTGCAGATTTCCAAGTATTTATAGCTCCAGTACAAACATAAACTGTATTAGTGTAACTCCTCTGATTTTTTTTTAAATAACTCTTTTAACATTCCTGGGAGGATCATGATGTTTACATGGCATTTCTCCATTTAAAAGTGAGTCCTATACACTCAGTAAGTTCATTTTTGCTGTTTCTCTTACTTCAGCAAAAGAGATGAGGAGGCACCTGTTTCCACATGTTCTTCTAGTTTGTCCTGGAGCAGATACCTCAAAAAGTTAGCAGATATTCACTCAACTTATTCCCCATCCTGGTCGAATCAGCACATTTCGGCAGGGCTGGGAATGGCCAGGCTTGTTATGTCTCTCCCTTTTTAGAGGACCTTTGGGCTTCTAATACTGAAATCATTGACGTAGACCCAGAATCTCATGTTGTTTATATATTTATTTCTATCTGTAAATATTGGTAAGACTGAAGTCTAACATTAAGGTTACTATCTTCAGGAAATGACAGAATGTTTAATAATGATTCATGAATTTAACTTTTTCACATTGGGAATTTGGTAATATTTCTTGTACAAAAATATTGCTGCCATGATGAAAACTAAGATATAATAAACTTTAAAAACTGTATGCATTTTTCTCTAATGTGATAGGGGAGAGGGAAGTAATGGTGTGCCTGATATGAAAATATTCAAACAGTGTACCAGTTTTACTTAATCTCTACAGAAGTTATAGGCCCCATTTATATGTGAATTGACACAGGTTCAACAAGCTGAAAGGAGGGGCATGATGCTTTTTAGTGTTTTGGAATTTGGAACTGCTTGACTCATACACCGAAACTAGACAAGCAAGTGGTAATAACTGCTGTGGGAAAAGATATAGTGGGGCAGGAGAAAGAATCCCAATGTACAGGAAATAAAGTCTTGTAGAATGCAAAAGGAAACCATAATCAACGTATGGCATTTGAGCAATCACCGGAAAGGGAGCAAAAGCAACAAGCAGGAATCTGAGGGAGACGAATGTCAGGTTAGGGGCAGCAATGGAAATACCCCGAGTTAGGAGCAGCAGAGTGGCCAACAGAACATAGTAGGCAATGTAGTCGCAGAGATAATGAAGAGCCAGAGTATTAGGGCTCGGTGGACTGTTGTAAAGATTTTAGTTTTTCTCAAAGTGGATGGAGAAAAAACTATGGGGTTTTTAAAGGCGAATTGGATAAGATGACTTATATTTTAAGAGGATGCCTCTGGCTGCTGTGCTGAGACTAGAGAAGACAAGACATAGAAGGGCAAAGGACCGGGAGAGGCTGTGGGGACTGCTGAGAAGCCGTATGTTTTGAATGTAACACACAGTGAGCTTTGCTAAAGATTGAATGTAAGATGTGGAAAGAAGAAACAAGAATGACCGCCACACTGTGAGGCCTGAACAACCAGAAGGGAAAGTTATGGTCCATGAGATGGGAACCCTGCAAGATATAGCCAGGGGAAACCAGAGATTTGGGTAAGACACCTTAGAAAGGACAATTACATTTTATAGAAATATATTAAATGAACATTTAGCTATGTGATTCTGAAGTTGAGGGGAATGATTTAAGGAAGGATTAGAAATGTGCAAGATAGTGCATAGATTACTTAAACCCATGAAATTGGATGAATATGCCAAAGTAATTAATGTATAGATGGAGAAGAGAGGTGAGGCTCAAGGTCAGAATATTGAAGGTTGTGAAGTTTTAGCAGCTGTGGAAGTAGAAACAGATGAAAAAATGACTACGAAGAAGTCAGTTATGGCAGAAATACAGGCGTTAGTAACGTCCTAGAAGGTAGCATATTGTTATAATTTCTAAGACTATTTTTAATTTAATTTAACTCATCTCTACTTAACAATTTAAGTCCCAGTATCCCAGTCATTCTTCTTGTACTTTTTAAAAGAATCCCATTCCTATTACAACTTGCAAATGTAGTAATTCAAATCACCTGTCAAGTAATTGGTAACCTCTTTTAAATTTAGACTTCAGTAGTAATTTCATTAATTAAATCAGTGAACTTCCCACATACCTAATGGAGTTATCACTGACTTCTTAAACTTCATCAGGGAGTTATTCTAGATGTAGAAATTCAAGCAAAATCTAAATTCCACATAGAAAAGAACAATATACCTTTAAAAGTTTTAAGAAAGCTAAATCTCATCAGGTCTTCCATTTTAAAATTGGGAGCAATTGAAATATTCATGTAGAGGGTGGGTGTTAAGCAAATTTTAAGAACTGAAAATAAATTAACAGTCCTTATCTTCACCCCTCTCCGTCAAAATTAGTACAAGGTTCTGGAGTGAAAGGTGGCAAGTAGAGAAATAAATTCCTCTTTAACCTCTTCACCCAGTCAATCACCTACTTTTACTTAGTTCCTCTCTCGTATCCCTAAACCTTTCCTCTCTTCTTGCAGCTAACAGGCTCATCCAGGTAACGAAAATCACTGCTCTGCTAGACTTGGGAATAACTTCCCAGTTGTTTACTCTGGTACTGTTTTACCTCTGTGTCCATCATGAGTATAAACATTAAAACAATTGTGCTCACATGCACAGGAATATTGTTCCCGTTTCTACCTTTATTTTTTTCCTATTCGTATTTATTTTTTCTTGGTTTTCTCTCCTTCTTCCAGGCATACTGACCACATCTTTAACTTTCCAAAGATAAAATATTTTGTTTTTGTTGATCTACTCTGTATTTCATTTAATCCATATTTAAATAAATTATATTTGATCTTTATGAGTTCCTCTTTTTGCCACTTTGATAGGAATTTTTTTAAGCCTGTTTTGTCATGTGCTTTATTTTTTTAATTTAATTATTTTTTTCTTTTGGGGTATATAGTGGGAAGCTCAAGATTTCCTTCCGTTTGCTGCTTTAGCTGCATCTCATAGAGTGCTTTTTATTATCTTTTATTTGTAAGTTGTCTAAATTGTAATGA
>PVJO010005254.1:14020-100562 GCA_004026905.1 Hystrix cristata
CCTTTTTTTTTTTTTTTTTTTTTTTTTTTTTTTTTTTTATTTTTTTTTTTTTTTTTTTTTTTTTTTTTTTTTTTTTTTTTTTTTTTTTTTTTTTTTGTGGTGCCGGGGATCGAACTCAAGCCCTTGTGCTTGCAAGGCAAGCACTCTAATCACTGAGCTACATCCCCAGCCCCACTTCTGCTTCTTTTGTGGTAGACAGGAGCACTTCTTCTGTCTTTCAAAAGTTCCCCAAAGTTTCTAATTTACTAATGTCAAATTCATATTTTTCAATTCTGTTAATCTCATTAATAAATTATTTTCAAAATATTTTTGAGGTATGACAGTGGAGAATTTGGAAGTTTTCTGGCCAATATCCATTTGCATGATTATTTTTTAAAATTCATTTTGTGTTACTAACTTACAAACCTTTGGGAGAACCCCATATGCTTTATGTGTATTTTTAAGTGGCAATTAAAAAAAAATTTTAAATTAAAAAAAAATTTAAATTTAATTAAAAAAAAATTTAATTACTTATATTAAAAAGTAATTAAAAGTGTATATCATACAAAGTAGAATACACACACAAATAAAATACAGCAATAAAAACTAATATTTTCAATCATGTCTAATAATCCCACAATGATATTGAGAGGTGAAAAGAAGTTTGAGAAGATTATATAATGTGCCCTTTGATAAAATAAAAAATGAGTAAAATTGAACAATGAATTTTTTAAAGAATGTGTTATATGAAGGTATTTTGTACACATATTCTCGCCCCATGAAAATGATCAGTATAAAATTCAGAATAACAGTTTCCTGTGGTTTGCAGAGGCAGAGAAACAGCATAGAAAAGCACGAGTTCATTTATTCTCAAAGTCGTAGTTTCCATAATAGTTGTGAATTTCCTGTGCTGTTAAAAATGAACAGCAAATAACTACAGAGAAAAAACCATTTGCGTCATGAAACTTGTCTTGCTATTATTCTATAGCCTAGGAACATATTCTTTAAAGTTGTGTAAAACTTTGCAATCCAGCTTATAAGTTGATTTTCCCTCTCTTCCTCTCCACTACAACTCAGTTGAGGCACGAAACACATTCCTCTCTCTTCCAATTCCAAAGTTCTCTGGCGTTTTACAGATGCTAGCCATCATACGACTCTTGCTTTGGATAGCCACATTTATTGTGATACAGAATAAAACTGCATTTTCATTCTGCTTCTTGATCTTGAAAAACGCATGTGGTTAAAATGACCCACCCGGGAGGTGAGAGATCATTATTTTGCATCCCAAACTGTGGTGATTTTATACAGGTAATGTAAACAATGGCTACTGAATGGATGATGGTGGGATTGGAGAGAACACAGGGAACAAGATGCTATTATTTTATGTTATGGAAGGTCTAAAGGAGAAAGAAATTATTTTACTTTTTTTTTCAGTATTGAGGTGCCTTTGTTTAAGTGATTAAGTGACTGTGAGAATTTCAGTTCTCAGAGGCAGATAAATAGATGACCAGAGTTTTTTGCAGTTCTCTTAAATACATTTTGCTGGTATTTGCATCATTCTGAGCTATTCCCTAGCACTCATTTCAGAGGATAGGTGTTTTCTAAAATAGTAATGTTTGAAAGCAATGCTAAAAATACAAAGAATTAATAAATCAAAGAACTGGTTCTATGAAAGCTAAGCAAAGCAGGCAAACCCTTAGTCAATCTTACCAAACAAAAGAAAAAAAAAAAAGGAAAATACACAAATCACTGCAAATAATAATAAAAAAAGGTGAAACCACAATGGACAAACTCAGAAGACTGACTGTTAGCAACTACTTAGAAAACCTATAGTCCAATAAATTGGAGAATTCAGAAGAAATGAATAGATTCCTACATACATATGAATTACCAAACTGACCCAAGAAGATTTGAAAACACTGAATAAATCAGTAACAGGCAATGAAATTGAAGCGGTAGGGAAAAAAACCTACCAACTAAGAAAAGCCCCGGTCTTGATGGATTTGCTGCTAAATACCACATGAACTTCAAAAAAGATATAATGCCAATATGACTCAAACTCTTTAATGAAATTGAAAGGGAAGGAGTAGTACAAAAATCCTTCTGGAAGCTAGCATTACCCTGATTCCAAAAGCAAATCTGGATCCAGTGGTAAAGAAAAACTATAAGCCAGTCTCCTTAATCAACATACAGATGCAGGAAAAGCCTTGGACAAAATACAACATCCAGTCATGATTAAAAAACAAAAAAAAAAAAAAACAAAAACAAAAAACCCTCTGAAAAAATAGGTGTAGAAGGACCTTATCTCAATCTAAGACAAGCTATTTACAATAAACCTCCTCTCAACATCATACTAAATAGGGATAAACTGAAAATTTTCCCTCTAAAATCAGAAACAAGACAAAGATGTCCAATATCACCACTTCTGTTCAATATACTGCAGTATCTGAAACGTTAGCCAGAGTAATCAAGTAAAAGGAAGAAATAAAAGGGAAGTAGGCAGGTAAGGAAGCAGTCAAATTATTATTATTTGCAGATGACATGATCCTACACATAGGAGACCCAAAATATTACATGAAAGATTCCTAAAATTAATAACCAAATTCAGCAATTTAGCAGTGTACAAAACTACACACAAAAATCAACAGCATTTCTATGCACGGATAATTAACTCACTGAGAAAAATTATGAAAACAGTACCATTCACAGTAGAATCAAGAAATATCAAATACTTGGGAATTAACTGGGCAAGAAAGTGAGAGATGTCTACAGTGAAAACTACAAAAATTTGGAAGGATTGAAGATGACAACAGAAAATGAAAACACTTTCCTTGTTCCTGGTACACAGAGCTAACACTGTCAAAATGGCTATACTTAAACTAATATGCAGATATAATACAATCTCAAAATACCAAACACATTCTTTACAGAACTATTAAAAAAATCCTAAAATTCTTATGGAACCAGAGCAGACCCAGATAGAAAAAGCAATCCTGAGTAACAAGAACAAAGCCTAAGTCACTACAATCCCAGATTTCAAGTAGTATTACCAAGCCACAGTGACAAAAACAGCATGGTGCTGGCACAAAAACAGACATGTGGATCAATGGAACATAATACACGATGGAGAAACAACCTAGGCACATTCAGCTATCTGAACTTGAACAAAGGGACCAAAAATATACACTGGAGGAAAAATACCCTCTTTAGTAAATAGTGCTGGGAAAGCTGTCTATCCACATGCATAAGATTGATTTTAGACTTATGTATCTCACCGTGTACTGAACTAAAATAAAAAATAGATCAAAAGCCTAAATGTTAAAACAGAAAGAGTTAATCTACTAGGAAAAAAATAGGTAAAACTGTTGAAGACATTTGCATAGGCAAAGACTTTATGAACAGAGCCTCAAATGCATGAAGAATCAACAAGTAAGTGCATATTACATTAAAAAGCTTCTGCACAGCAAAGGAGATTAAGACACAATCTACACAATGGAAAAAAAAAAATTTCAGCTATTCTCCTGAGAAAGGGTAATACCTATTATTTATAAAGAATTCAAAAATTACTAGACTCTCCCAAAACGAAAGACCCAATTGACAAATGGAAAACTAATATGAATACACTTTTCAGAAGAAGAAATACAAATGGCCATTAAATACGTGAGAAGATGTTCAATATCTCTGACCATTACAGAAATGCAAATAAGGTCAACTTTGAGATTCCTTCTTACTCCAGAAAGAATGGCTGTCATCAAGAAATCATATAATATCAAATGCATATGAGGCTGTGGGGAAAAAAGTACTGATGTACATTGTTGGCAGAAAGTAAACTAGTACAGCCACTCTGGAAATCTGGATGGACAAGCCACAAAAACAAAAAAAAAATAAAAATTCCATTTGGCATGGCTATTGCCGTACTAGGTACTGTCACAAAAGAGTTAAAGAGACTGTATTACAATGACACATGTGTATCTATGTTCATCATCACAGTTCATAATAGCTAAATCTCAGAAATGGCCTACATGTTCATCCACAGGTGAATGGTTAAAGAAACTGTGGTGTTTACACACAATTTTGTACTACTCTGCCATAAAAAAAGATACGCTTGATTCCTTTGTAAGAAAATGGGTGCATCTTGAGACCATAATGTTAAGTGAAATAAATCAGGCACCCAAGCTTAAATATTACATGGTTTCTCTTATATGAGAAACTCCTCACAATTCTTGCATTCTGTATCCTTGCAAGAACAGTCTTGTATTGCCACTAGCATCAGCTGTACCGCGTGACCCAGCAGCTGGGTTGCGTGACCTTGCAGCTTCTGTCTTTGATTTTAGCATTACCAGTATAGCCTAATTCCTTGGCTGCAGCTTTACGTGTGTTCCTTTTCTGGCCAAGTGACACATTTTTCAAATTTTTCTAAACTGTTCCTCTTTGCTCTTAACGTTTGTTGTAAATTTGGCTAAAAGTATCCAGTAATACCCATGCTGCAGCCTAAGGACTTTGCAACCTTAAAATTTCCCCAACCAGATGAACTAGTTCACCACCTTTAAGGTTGAGTTCCCACAAAATCTCAAAGCATAGACAAAATGAATTCAAAGATTTGCCATTTTGTATCAAAGATAAACTTTAAGTCTCAGTTTACTCATTCTTTTCATCTGAAACCTCATCAGTATAACCTTTACCATCCTTGTTTCTGTTAAAATTCTAGTCTTCTGATTTCCCCTTCAGAATTGCCTGTTAAATCCTGCCTGCAGGCTTTCGCTAGCCCACTACCCCAAACTTTTCCCAGTTCGTCCTGCAAACTAATTCTAAGTTTTCTTCACACAGTCAGGTGCAGAGTAACTCCTTGACCCAACTCCTGGGAACAATCTTCTGTGATAGTCAGTTTTCTGTTACTACACCAGTACCTGAGGTAACCATTTTATAGAGATAAGGTTTATTGTTAGCTCACAGTTTGGGAGTTTCCAGTACATGAGCAATTGGCCCTTTACTTTTAGTCCTCTGGCAGGGTGCTGGAGGGGAGTGGCTGCAAGTGAGTATTGGAACAAAACTACTCACCTCATGGCTGGGATACAAAGGAGAAGAAGTAGACAGAATGGAGGTCCTTCACTCTTTTTTCAAGGACCCTTCCTTAATGAATTAAAAAGATCCCACCAGGCCCATTTCCAAAGGCTTCACTCCCTCTCAGAGGTGCCTCCTTGAGAGGCAAGACTTCGTCATGTGAACCTTTAGCAGACACTAAAAACTAACCAAACTAGAGCAACAGTGATACATGCTTTGATATCGCATTATCACATTTATATGTGGAACCTGGAAAGTCAAACTCTTAGAGGCAAAAAGTAGAATAATGGTTGCCAGGGGCTTGAGGTCGTGGAACATGGCAACTTGTTGTCAAAGGATACAGAATTTCAGTTACAAGATGAGTAAGTTCTGGAGCTCTGATGTACAGGAGTACCTCAGTTCGTGAACACTTTTGAGAGTGAACAATTTGGTTGGCAAACAGAAGCGTTTGGCAAAATTTTGTTTTTGTTTCCAAACTCTGAGTCAGATGACAAATGTGACTGCAGCCATCCTTCCCACACAAACACAAACGTGGTCATCTTTTCCAAAATTGTAGAACAAATTAAGTTTCTCAAACCGAGGTCCTATGTATAGCATGGTGACTGTAGCTGAAAGCACTATGTTGTATTCAGATATTAGTTTTAAAATGTAGACGTTGCTTTAACGCTTCAGTCACAGGAAGTGTTGTGGTTTACTAAAAGTATTATATTTAAAATGTTCTTTAACAGTTATTCATTAAGCTCAGTCATCTGGTTGTTTACCGAAGGCCAGCTATGCTTCAACCAAACCATTCAAAGTCATGGACGCTTCTCAGAACTCATGCTTCTTTAGGTGTTCTGCCTTTAGGCCCCCAGGAGTAAGTTGAGGCTCGGCATCTAACCTTTTCCAACAATCCAAAGCCATGTTTCATCTGCTTCCTTTTGGAGCCAGTAAACCAAGGGCAAACTGTGCCAGACCAGGTGCGTGGGCATCCGAATGCTCCACCTTTTCCACTGCTTACAGTTTAGTGGAAGAAACACATCCAGTCTTCCCATTGCTAGATTTCAGAGTTTTATTGCTGTGGGAGGCGTCCCAAAAGAGCATTTCAAGAGACAGATGATTCCGTTGTGCCCCTTCTCCACAGCTTCAATATCCACTATTCTACTGAGGATTAACTAGAGTAAGCACCCTGCAGTCACTGGTTATGAATTGTAAATGCGTGACAATTATGGCTCTTGAGGTACAAAATACATTTCTTACAGTGATTTGTGGGGCCCATTTTTATTGGGAATGAGCTTAAAACTGCCAGATTCATTAGCTACTTAAACTACACTGGTCATATCCTTTGTGTGTTTGTGCAGTAGGGTTTCTTAGGGAAATAAGCTTATATAATTTCTTTTAAATTACGCATGATGAGGAAAGAGGTAAGCAGCATGGGAAGGTATGTGAGAAAACCTATAAAGTAGAAATTCCATGAGCAGGTTCACATTAAAAAATGTTTAATGAGCACTAAAATGTTTCTGTAGTGATTCCAAGGGATGCACAGCAAGGTCCAGGGGAAACCTGCGTGTGCCTGTAATGCCTCTTGAGAATGGTACCGTTTAGAGGGTCCAATTATTTTCTGCTTCTCAGATTCCACTGTCTGGTTGTCTTATCTTTTGGGAATGTTTTGTTGTTATTTTCTCTCCTGTTTGGAGTTAAGGATAGTAAACTGATTTTGATGTACTTTTCAGCAAAATTATTTGAAGGCCTGAGTATTAGCTGACGGCTGATTAAAAAAAAAAGAGTAGGGCAGTCTCACTGTATTACAAAATGAAACACAATTTCCCAGTAAAAGGGGTATAATATACATAAAAATAGATGTATATAGAATAAGCACATTACTTCATGATAGACCACAAATATTTTCATTCATCTAACTAATAAAGTAGTTGAATTTGTGTATTATATGTATATGAATTATATAACACATAGTTGTACATTGACTATATAATTTATATAAAATTTATGCAAAATACACTTAATGTAGTTAATATATAACGTATTTGTATGTAAGTTTGTATTTATATTAGTAATGTATCATCATTTATTTAGTAAGCATCCATTGTGGCAGATATGCTGCTTGGTTTATAAACAAAATGATAAAATAGAATCTGCCGTTCACTTGATAGAACTACATTCTGTTTGAGTTGTGAGAAAGCCATAAATCAAGTAATGATCAGTTTGTGCGTAATTAATAATTGTGCAATGGTGCAGTGAAGGAGTACACAACTTATTATAAAAGTTTGTGAAGAGGCTTGTTCCCTGTTTCTCATAATAAACCTTTTTAAATAGGTCTCTCAACGGTCTAGACTTAGCTCAGTGGTTAGAGTGCTTGCCTAGCAAGCACAAGGCCCTGAGTTTGATCCCCAGTACCAAAAACAAACAAACAAAAAAACCCAAAAAAACAAAAAACAAAAAACATAGACTTCTGAATCTATTAATGCAGTCTGCCAGATTCCTTAGAGGGGCCACTGCACAAGAACAGCCCTGCTGTCTACTTCATTTATCTGTAAGTGCTGTTAGGTCTGGGCTACAAACAGGAGAAAGCTGAAGTATAGAAGACAACTGGAGGTGGTTCCCATACTCCTGTGAATGGTCTTCTCCAGTTGGGGCTGTGGCTTTGTTTCTCTGTTGCTGGTTTCTCTGTCTGTGGTGATTAATTTTTCTCATGATTTCTCAGTTAGACTTTGATGCCCAGTTGTTCGGTTGACCGCTAATCTCGATATCACTATGCAGATATTTTTTTAAATGTGGTTGAACATTTGTAATGATTTGACTTTAAGCAAAACAACTTGACTCCCTCTTGTGGGTGGGCCCCCTCCAATCAGTTGACGAGTTTAGGATTACAAATGAGAGGCCACTGCAAGGTCTTTCAGTGGCCCGCTCTGAACTCTGCAGTGTGTACTTCTTTTTTTCCCTACTTTTAATACCTTTAATAAATGTTAAACCTTTCTACTTAAAAAAAAAAAAAAAGATTATGAATGAGCATTTCCCAGAGAAGGAGGAATTCAATTTGAAAACCCTGACATAGTAATCCTCCCTCAGTTTCCAT
This sequence comes from Hystrix cristata, assembly GCA_004026905.1. Taxonomy (NCBI): domain Eukaryota; kingdom Metazoa; phylum Chordata; class Mammalia; order Rodentia; family Hystricidae; genus Hystrix; species Hystrix cristata. The sequence continues at coordinate 22,134 of PVJO010005254.1, forward strand.
TATGCTTGCTGGTTTGGGTTTGAGATTTGTTTATGAATTCTGGATGTATTGGTCATATATATGTTAAACTTCATGCACTTTATTTCCTTAAAGCAGAAAGTAAGACAAAACTTCTCACGTAAATTATTTATCAAGGCACTATTTGTAGTGGAAATAATTCAGGGAGGTAGGAATGTAAAAGCAAGGAGAGCCAGCATTGTGGCAAAGACATCGTGCTTAAGACTTGGGACATAAGCCTGATGTTCAGTCATGTGGGTGTGACATGGAACGTCCCACGATATAGACAGGTAGTACACTGGACTGAGTTGTTTGAGCCTTGGCTTATTCCTCCTAATTTAGTGTACAGTGGCTAACCAAGAAGTTGTAGATTAAACATAGATTTTAATATGACTGGACATCTCTTACACAGGAAATATATATTCTTCCCTTTCTTCCTGCCAAGAAAGAGGAAAAACATAGTTGTAGGACAAATATCATGACAGTGGCCAAACGATAGTTAAAACCCATCGTGTTCTCAGAAGACTACTAGATGGTGAGAAAGAAACAGAAGTTCAGAACCTGACTCACACATGTTGAAACATTTACATGAGAAAAGTATGGAAGGCAACACCCGTTATCTGAATGACCTTGAGGGGAAGGATGTTTGCTCACCTTTTTGCTGCCATAGTATAAGAAATGGAGTTACAGTGATAACATAGCATCAACCTGAAAAGTCAGGTAAGTGGTAATGTTAATGTCTTGAGTGCAAATTCATCAGGCAAACCAGCATGGTGGCAATTTCGACAGGATTTCTGTGTTACGATTTTGGGGGAGAATCCCCTCCCCTTCCCATGGGAATCCTAGTTTGCGTTCTTCAGATCATTAACTGGTTTACCTAGTGGAGTGACTTGTTTTATTTTTTTAAATAATCCATTTCCTCATTTTGAATGTGTAGACAATAATGCTGTCTGTCCAAACCAACTACTATGACAATGAAATATATTTTAAAAAATGTGTAGTATAGAAAAAAAAAATCACATAAATAAAATCCACATATACTATTTTTTGTTTGGCTGAACTATGAGCTCCATGAAATCAAGAATTTTATTTTCCACAACTTTTTCTCTTTCTGCCCAGAACCTACCACAGTTACTGGCTCACAGTAATCAATTAATATGTATTTCAGTCAATCAATAGGAAGCATTCACCAGTATGGCCCCCGATTTTATTTTCTTCTTCACTTTTTGGCCTTTTCTAACACTTAAAACTTTAATTTCTACACTTAGGATTAGCAAGGGCAAATAATTACTGCTAGTTGTAAGGTATGTACAGATGTCAATGCTAAGTAATAATATTTGAGTCAGTTTTGTATATTAATTGTTCGTTGGGGATGTACCCATTGCTTATTATCTTTTAGCAAAATGTCTTAAGTATGAAGAAAATAAAAGACATATGGGTGCAAGTATTGCTGAGCTGTTCAGTGAAGTACAATACTGAAATGTTGCCAGTTGCCACAGGTGTCTTCCGAATTCTTAATCACATTTGCACATTCTTGTCTTTTCTGCAAAGTTGCTAGTTATGCAACACCATCTATGTAATAATACTTGATCAAAATATAACCAATTAAATAGTCTTTCTCTACCTTAAATGTGTTCCTCTCTTGAAAATTTGGGATACATCTAGGAAAAGAGACAGTCTATATGTTCTTTCATTCATTCATTCCCTTTTATTTTTGTACACAAAAATAAAAGACTTGGCTAACAAATCGTACATTGACAATTTTATGAATTTTGGCATAGTCACACATCCATGAAGGATGACCTATAGCAAACAGTACTCCAAAAGCCCCTTCTTGTTCCTTTCCAACCAATAGCTCTTCACCCAAAGAGAACTCCTACTCTGACTTCTGGCACCCTGGATGGGACTTTCTTTATTTTGTTTGAATAGATCGTTTTGATATTCTTTAAAGAGCTCTGGGGAGGCAGGTCTAAGAAGATTTTAGATTATAGTGGAACAAAAAAGAACAAAAAATATATAAGAAATTAAGTCTTCATAAAGTTACTACTGTTCAGTTAAATCTAGAATAATGTATACAATTTTGTCAGTGAAAAGCAGTGGAACAAGACGGCTTCTGTAGGAAAGGAAACATATGCAGAAGCAACATTTTGTGTTTTGTAGGTAGTATATGGGTCTTTTTACTGTACAATAGGTACAGTGGTAGATGAAATTTAAGGAAAAGCAAGCAATGAAAATAAGGATCAAACAGTTTTCATAACCCAGTAAAGAGGTATGAAAGTTGTAATCTATAGAAGGTTAAGAATGGCCTGGTTGGACATTAGGGAAGAGATTTAAAAAGGAGTAAAGTACAGATATCTTACCCATTCCTAAGGCATGATTTCCCACTGTAGAACCAAAATGAAGACTTGACTGTATATTCCTGAGTAGTCCTCATCCAGTTCTATCCTAAAACTCTAATTACACACTGGTTCTACAGGAGGCGGTAGGACGTTCATGGGAGAAAAGGTTTGCATGCTTTAATGACTTGGAGAGTATGGAGTTAAATATAGTGGACTCTTTTAATAATAATTTGAGTGTCTTTTATATCCGCCCTTGGAATTTGAGGAGAAGAAAATAGTATTTTTGTTTTGTTTTGTTTTGTTTTGTTTTTACATTTGTATTTGACTGTTGTCTTTTTAAACTTTCGGAGCATCTTACAGTATGTATAGTGTGGTATAGCACAGAGTTTAAGAAAAGTTGTTATAGGAAAGAAACTTTAAAAATAGCCTATCAGCAATTTCAGCCTATGTCATAGAGATTTTGACACTCAGCATTTTAAATGTACCCATATTGTCCTAAAATATATGACTTAAAGAATAAAGAAATCAAACACAATTTATGATTAGTGCTGTAAATTCAGTCAAATCATCTGGTAACCCAGAGGTTTCTATCTTGGGCCTTGAGTCCCCAGGAATTTTCAAAAACCATGTAGTACTACATGATCCTTGGTGATAAAAAAGGCAGGGATCCCCTAGTCCAGTGAAAATACTTAGGAGTATGTGAGTAACATTTTTCTTCCCATTTGAAATACTGCTCTTGAAAATAAGATGTTCAAAAAAGACAGGGCTCTGTGAAGGAGAATCCCTCTTGTGTAACAAGAAAGAATCAAGATGCTAACTCTGGAATAAGCTTGACTGATAGCTGAGCAGCCCTGAGATTGAAAGCAATGTGAGTATTATGTGCCATGAGGATGAACTTGAAGAAAGTTTGCTCTGATTAGATGGATTCATATCCACAGCACTGAGTTGACAATCCAAGAACCAACTGTCTGTGAGTCTGGCTGAGTGTGGTGACTAATTTCTTTAAGTCTCTTTTCTAGAAAGGACATTGGCCATTCCTCATTCCTCTTGCATAATCCTTAGTCATAGTTACAGAAGCTTTACTTGAGTATCCCTTGTTCCTGGATCGGTTTTGCTTTTCTCTTTTTGACTTACCATCTCTCCTTTGTTGTGTTCAAAGACGGCAGGTGCCCAGAAGATGGAAGACTGTATGTAGAGGAAATGCTTGAAATTGTATGGTGTTGAAAGGCTAATTTCTTGTGATAGTGTGTGATTCGCAGTAGTCCTGGGTAGATGTGTATCCTATTGTTCTCATTTATAATCCTTGACAAATATGGGTAAAAATACACAGAGGAAACAAAAACAAATTACTGTCAACAGCAGCTCAAACTGTGTCACTTTTTATTATACATTAAAGATAATGATAAGAAATCAGAGTAAATTTTGTATGTTTCTGCACTTCCCTTTGGCCATAATTTAGAAATGAAATTTGAAATTTTTTCTATTCTTCTTTTGGTTCACTTTATATTACTATTATTTTATGCCTGAAACTTATGGAATCAATTTACTTTTAACCACCTAAGTTCCAGATCATACTGTGACTTAGACTTCTTCTTGTAGCAAATGAAAATCTTCCCACTGTACACTTCATTTATATCATACAGAAAAAAATTATCTTAAGATTAGAAGGACCTGCCTAATTGCATTAATCCTAAACGTTTCTCTCTTAAATGAAGTTTTGAAAATAGGCTATCACTTTAATTTTTCTATGGCCATGCTTAACCATCTTTATTTGCAATGAGGATTTCACCTTCATTTATCCTTTAAATTCCTTGTATAAAATATTGCATCAATATATTTTACAGCTGGATGAGGGTCCAAATGCATTCTGTCCTTTTGGGAAAAAAATAAGATGACAAATGATCAGAGATAAGCAGTCATTTTCTCAACATCACCTCCAGCATCTCAACCTGCCTCTGTAATGCTTTAGAGACAGAACTAATCAACACTCTGGTTCTAGAGTTCTTTAATTTGATGTCCATTTGATAGACATTTGATTTCATTTGATGTCAGTGCTCTTAAAAACTTTTCCCTCTTTAATTTTTTGCAACTTTAATAACTTTTTCTCATTCATAAGTAATTTTAATATCATAGACACTTAGATCATCTGGAACAGGAAGGGATGCTCAATCTAACCCAGTGTCTTAATTTTTCTGGATAAAAGAATAAGAACCCAGTGTGGCTCTGTAATTTTCTTACTATGGCCCCCCCAGATCATGAAAAGTTATGGCACACCATCCCTGTATGACCTTTGTTGCCTAACTTACTTGCAAATCTAAACTTTGATTTTATAATTGGTAATTAAAAGCTTCCTTGGTACTGGGATAATTGCCACCAAATACTATTTGTGGCAAGTAGTCTCAGAATTAGAGGAGAAATAAATGTTAGTGAATGACAGAATTAAGATTCATTATGTAAAAGATACTGACACTGCTGAATATGACTGATCACCCAAGATATACGAATGATTTGGTTGCATTCGCTGTGATGTGCTTGAAAGAGGTAAAAAGAAAGTATGTTTCAACATAAGCAGCAGCCCTGAGTTAATTGCATTTCCATGTTAAGTATGTTGAACATTTTATATGCTATAAACACATGCAAAATAGATGCTTTAAAAATACATGATTGGGGGGCATGTGAGGATATATGTAGCTACACACACACAAACTTAGTATGTGGGTGGCGTTCAATTCCTGTCTGGATACAATAGCATGGTTCAAAAGTACCTTTTCAGTTAAAGCTACTGAAGCTTGATTTCCAACACCTTGCTATCTTATCTTCCTTCCTTCAATCTCTCAGTTAATAGGATTTCTATAAACCGGCACAGCAGTGGGCTTGGTAGCTCAGCAGATTAGTCAGTGAGCTTTCATCCTTGGAACCTGGTTCAAATTCAGTCCCGACGAAGATGTCCAATAATCCTCCATGGGCCGATTGCTCTCAAAAGGGCATGAAGCCTAGTTTATCTTTCAACCTGATGTGAAGCTGGTTTTTATTGTTGTTTTTTTTTTTCCCCTGCACTTTTCCCATAACTTGAGGTTTCATTCATGCAACTGGAAAAAAGTATGAAATACAGCTGTTTATTTTGGGTCATAGACTCGTTTCTTTTCCACAAAGATCTGAAGGGGGAAAAAAGGGATTTTTCTTATTTTTATCTCTAGCCATCAATGTGCAAAAATATCTAAAAATAGAGCAAAATCATTTTTGCATGTATTTAAAACCCCTTGGTTACAAGTTTTCTTAGCCTCCTTATACCACATTCTAACTATATTTTGGTTCAATATATTGAACTATATTTTGACAAATCTCTCTTAAATTTTTTTCTTTATTGGTGTATATTTGCTGTACATAATAATGACTTTCATTTTGAGGAACTGACTCATACACCTGTCACATCTTAATGATGTTTACTTCTCTTTTTCCTCCCTGCGCTAACGTTTTTCCCCATCCCACATTACTGCATGAAGAGTCTAAGATGATGATCCTTTATTGTTTTTCTCCATTTTATCAGCTATATCTTAATTGCAAATTCCAGTGTGAAAAACTTTCCTTCCTTCCAATCTGTAGTAAACAACTTTCTAGTCAGACAGGAAGACTTGTCTATATTCACTATAAACCATCCTCCTTTGGTCTCTGAGCATTTGATTGTCTTACAGTTCCCTGCATCATCCTTCTTACCTTCTGAAATTCATCAGTCTTCTTTTTGGTTCTACTCTATTGTTTAAGAACTGGCTGGCTTTATTTTCTCCCATAAGCAGTGTTTCTGCCATCTCAACTCACAAAAGTCTCATCTATACCAAATTGTACGAAAGAGTGCTAAAACAGGAGTAAGGTAACTGGCATTCAAATTTCCATTTCGCTTGTGATACTGAACAAGACATTGATGCAAATGATGAAAATGACAATAATAGTGTAAGACAGTTTTAGCTGTCTGCTGGCAAGTGCTAGGTCCTAGTTCCAGTTTCAGATGTGTTTTTTTGTTTGTACAGTTTTTGTTTTTGTTTCTGATTTTTGCCTAGGACTGATTTCAGCATATCCTCATGAATATACAACTTTAATATGTGTACTAAACCTGGCTTATAAAATACTCACTAACCCTCTTTAGAAATGTGCACAGAAAAATTTAACCACTTTGCACAAACTGTAACTCAGAATTAAACTCTCTTCTGTCTGATTTCTTTTCCTGACTCCTAATAGTGACCCTGCTGACTCTCTCTTCAGTTTCTCTTAGCTTTATGTATCATATGAGAGAATCTTTGCAGATGATCATTAAGTCCTTCCAAATTTTTTTTTTTTTTATGGTGCTGGGGATCGAACTCAGGGCCTTGCGCTTGCGAGGCAGGCACTCTAACCACAGAGCTAAATCCCCAGCAAGTCCTTCTAAATGGAAACCAAAATGATTATCTGCAGTTTGTGTATTTCTGCTGTTATCATCTAAAATTTTTCTTTGGAATTTTCGTTGTAAGTTAGCTTTTTTTTCTTGGACGGAAAACATGCATGTGCATGTGAGCACACACACACAAACACTCATACTGCACACATTGTAGCACAACTAATACTTTGCTTTAAATTTTTTTTGTTGTAGTTAATACAAAATTTTTTAATGCGTAGCCTGCAGTCCACAACCTAGTTCCTTGAAACATTTACTTCACAGGTGTTTGACTCCTTCCCTTAGTGTTTCATTTTAAGTAGGGTATAAAGTTTCTGTAAACTAAAATTTAGGAGTAAGTAGAAAGTTGTTAATGCCTCTTTTGCATAGTCCCAACACCATGAACTTTCAAACCTTTTAAAATAGGAAGGTATTAAGAATGACATATAATTTTGAAAGAAACTATTGTCTATTATTACTAATTATAAGCAGATTTATTCAGAATGAATAATATCTGGAAAATGATTGTGACCTTTTGTTCCCTCAGATGGTAGAGGAGCTAGGGTGGCTAGCACATTTTTATTAGCAGTCAACTGAGCCTGAAAATCAAAATCAATTACTGAAAGCACTTAACAAATAAAAAAGCTAGATTGGGAGAAAAATTTCAAACCTCACATAAGTCTTTTACTTTTCAACACTTTTATGCAGTCACTGTATATAAAAAGACATTGAGTTGGAATGACTGTAATCTTAAATGTGTAATTTCTGTTCAGAAATTCTTTTAATAAAACTTGTCCTTCTGTATTTCTATTTAATTCACTTGAAAAATAGAGCAACATAGTTCAATTTTTGGGAATTCCTCAGTCACTGATGCTGATGTTTTATAGTTAGCAAATCTAAATTGAAGAACTGATTGATCTGCTAATCAATGTGTCAGAAAAAACTTTTAGTAGCTAGAAGGAGTCTACTAAGTCCAACCTTAGAATCAAGAATATTAAAGTAGTTTTTATTTGTTTGTTTGTTTGTTTAACAAAGTACTTCTTAGTTTATGACTATCATCATTTTTATTTAATCACCTTAACTGAAGAAATACGGCATAATGATCGTGTTGGAATATTAGAACCAGTTTCAAATTTCCTTGATTTACTGGGCAATGAAAAAAATCCCTTCCTTTCCTTATTCTCTATTTCTTTATTCTAAAATATAAACAGTAAAAAATACTCCTTTAATATGATTTCTGCAAGGACTAAATAAGACCATGCATGACTTTATCTGTATATCTTCCACATTATGTGTTCAGTGTATGCTTGGTAAATGAAGCACAGTTAATACTTCAGTGGCATGACAGAAGTGTGTGTTAATACTTACAAGAAAAAAAGAAATAGGGAATAATAAACTTTGTAAGATAGCTTAGTTTTATGCATTTTTTATTGTGGTGCTTCAGTATTCTTTATTTAAAATTTTAGTCAAAGACTGAATCTATTTCAGAACTCAGGGTCTATTTTATCATGTGCTCTTTCATTCTCTTACACCCAATTAATACTTTTACATATATATCTGTTAAGATGAAAGGGTTACAAGGTTATATAAAAATGCATATAGTTAGGCTTCGGCCCACCACTAGCCTGGGAGCTTCAAGTCTGCATTTAGGGTGTTTTCTATATGGTTTCCATTTAAATCGTTCCATTCAGTAGTGTAGTTTATTGGGCTACATGAGAGAAATTTCAGTCCTCTTTATGTAGTAATAATTACTGTTAGCATAACTGATTTATTCACTCATTCATTCCTTCATTCATTCATTTTTTAGCAAATCCTATAGATTAATGTGTGCCCATCACTAAGTGAAAAGTATATCATCCTAAGTCAAAAATTCTCCTTATTTCTGTGATGTGACAGTGTAGTATGGTGGTCGGTAAATTATAAAACCTGAGCCACGTATGTCTGACATCTGTTTTTGCAAATAAGATTTTATGGAACTGCAGATTTGTAAGAACATGAATTCATTTACACATTGCGTGAGACAGTTTTCATGTTAGAATTAGTTGAATTTTTACAGAAGAGACCATAAGGCCACAGTTACCTTTCCTTCGCTGTGACAAAAACCTAAAATAATCAGCTTTAAAATGGAAAGGATTATTTTGTCTCAGGGTGCAGAGGCCTTATCCCAAGGTCAGCTGAACTAGTAATGTGTGCTATACCAGGGAAAGTCTTTTTGGGAAAGTCTCATTTAATCTGAAACCTGAAGGTAAAAAATGAGCGAGGCTAGAGAAGAACAGGAAAGGCCCTGGCTGAACAGGGGAACAAGGGGAGGGGTTGGTGTCTTCCGAGAGCAGACACGACCAATGAACGTGGGAAAAGTGAACTAAAATGCAGTTAAGGGGATTCAGGAGCAATATCACCAAGAGCCTGTAAGCCGGGGCAGGTTTGAATATTGTTCAATAGGCAATCAGGGAAAGCTTTTAAACACAGGACATCATGTCATTTCTGTTATGAAAGAACCCTGTTGCCTCCTCAATAGAGAATGGATGGGAGGATTTGTCTATGTCAGGCAAACCGAGATGAAATTCTTCCTCTTTTATTGTGAATTTCGGTTACTGAGCATTTCATTTGTAGAAGTGAAAAATTTAAATTAACTATTTTGCCAGTGAAGGTCATAAAACAGTTGTAGGAATTAATAAAATATTATTCTATTACAGAGATTAAGACATACACATATATTGAAAACTTATTTCCTTGAGAAATGTGACCTAATACTTGCCACAAATTCCCTCGACCTGTCGTTGTTCACAGAGATTATGCACCAGCAGGAGACATAGATTAATGATGAAGAACCTTATCAAGAGCCTCTTTTGTTTTCCCTGCTATAAAATGTAGCTTAGGCAACCACTCTGAACGGAAAGAGAGCTTGCGTTTGTTCTCTACTTTTCATTCTCTTTCTCTTTTCAGGTGCCGAACGCTTTTTATATGTTAAAGAGATGGATTTTTTTGAAACACGAAAATACCATTTTTGCTTGACTGTTAAGGATAAATTTTGTAAATACTAGATAATAAATCATGGGGTGTTGAATAATGTATGTGATGTTATAAATTTAATTTTGATGTTTTCATGACTAGCGAAACAACATAATTCATCCACAGTGTAATCACACCTTTTATAACAATTCGTATATACATATATCAGGTTAATTACAGTGTATGTATCTGACAGGAATTTTATGACAGCTGAAAACAGTTTTCATTTCTCTTTATAAGTAGGTGATATCTTTTCTTCTCTGAGGCTCGTTTGATCAGTTGTGTTCGGCACGTGCTGAAGGGAAAGGAGTCTTTAAAACACAAGCTAAACTTTTTGAGACTGCAACATTTTTAAATGAAATTACACGAGTTCTTTTCCCAAATAAAGTTAACCATGCATTTTGCAGCACATACTGTCTTCTTCAAGTGCCTTTCAAAAAGAAGCCAATTAAGATACATTTTCTCCCTTTGTGACTGTTGCCTCTCAAACAGTTGACCAAAAGTGAGAAACGGTTTGCATATTCTTTTTCAGCATAGAATCATCTAAGCCCCCAGGACTTTGACACTCATTGTAAGTGAAGGAGTAAAACTTACTCTGGAGGTACCATGATTTTCGTAACATAAACTGATTAAAAATAGGTATCTTTATGATCAGAGTAGGACGTCTCAAGAAATGATGTAGAAGCTGATTGTGGGATGAGTTCACAAGAAAAGACACACATTTGAAATGTTATTTGAGATAAGAACTGAAATGAATACAAGTCCATATTTTAAAAATATAATCTGTAGTTCTGTTTGTTCTGTGATCTGGGGAGAACCACATTTTTAACTAAGAAAGAAAACAAAGTATAAACAATGAGTGTCTTTCCATATCTAAGTATTTTGCTTGTCAACTGTCACCAGTGCTTGTTTTCTATGTATGGCAATTAGCAGTTTTTACCTTGATAACATCCGATAATTATATAGTGGATTAAATCAAATGATGTTGGAAAAATGGTACAATTAGAGAGAAATGCCAGAATAATAATAGTTAATTTTGGGTGCTTAATATGTACCAGTCACTGTGCCGAGCTTTTCTTTCTTCTTTCTAAATCTCTATTAAAACCATATATGCATGTTCTATTTTCTCTTACTACCGAATACAAAAGTAAACCTGTCATTACTCATTTGCTTAACATTATAGAGGTAAAAATACATAGTAGATTTGAAATAGAAGTCTGGTCTTATTCATCAGACTCAGATTTTAATCTTAGTTTCACTTAACTGTCACTCTGCCTTTCATAAATCAGAGAATGAAGTGAATTTTTCAGGTTAAAGATAATTCAGTGATCATAAGGATAGTTTATGGTATGTCACAAGTCTCTTAGTCACTCACCATGTTTCCTTCAATGATGTAACTATGTTTGTGTGGGTATTTAATAAAAAAGGGTGTGTGTAGAAAATTACAAAGAGACAACAGATACCAAAACCAGCTGTTGATACCATTTAAAATGGTAAATATTGCCTGCTAAGCTGTATTTTAATTAAAATGTGTTTTTAATTTTGATCAAGAAAGAATTAACAATTCAAAACCTAACCCATCCCAACCACAAATAATTTAGTTGTATATACTACCCCCAATGGTAAGTCCTTATTTTAAAGTAAAATTTTAAGCTTCACACCCCATCATTATCCATGTTATTTTTAACAGATGAGGCTTAAAAATTTGAATAACGTGTAAGAGTTACAGAGGTAGTAAGTAGAAAAATGAGATTCAAGGGTGGAATATTGTCAAAGTTAGTCTGGATAATACAAGTGTTTACCTTTGAAGCACTGTTTTCTGTTGGATGCATGACAAATGATATTATGTGAAAAAAGAGAGATTAGTGGAAAACTCAATTAGCAAAGAGTGAACAAATGAACAAAACTAAAATGCAAATGCAGTCATTCCTTGTATTAATTAAAATAAGGCTTCCAGATCAAAGAAGGAGCTAATCTATACTTTCTTTGCCCTACACCTAAAACCTGACTCTGAGCTACAGCTTCAGACATGAAAATCAACACTGGTAAATGCAAAAAGCCACGGACAGAGACCAAATTGTAAGACCATCTCTCATGAAGAAAACTGAAAGAATAGAAGATAAGTTTAAATTGGATAATTAAGGAAAATATAGCAATTGGATTGAGCAGATAAGTGTTTTCTGTGACTTTAAAATATTTCTTTGTATAAAAGTGAAATCTTTCATTATGACTATATAAGGTATAAATAAGACCATATGAAAGATACCAGTATGGAATCAGCTTTAATATCAGTATAACGACAAATTAAATAGAACCCTAAAGTCCCATGTGGACAATGGTAGAAGTTCTCTTCTTTAAGGTTAGACATTTACAACACCAAGAAGCAAGGGCTACTACCAAAACCAGTAACACTCTTACGTGTTTCTGGATTTTAAATACTTGCAGTCATTGTTTTCAAGCACAACAACGCATTTTATTTTAAAATAGTTTATGCAACAGTTTTATGTTTGTAACTAAGGTGGAAGGTCTGGTAACAATTTCACATCGGTCCACCATTTTAAAGGACAGTTTTAACTCTTTTTCCAATTCCGAGAGTGTTATTCTTTTATGATTCTTGAAGATTAAGGAACCAACATGGCAATAGTACCAATGCCAGAAATTTGGTCTGTTGTTAACCAGATAATTATTGTTAACCATTGAATGACATTGCTTTTGGTTTATTACTTAATTGCACAATCTTCATGATCTGGGCCATTCTAAAATTGTTTAAAAAGATACCCTCACTGATAATGTCAACTATTGCAAATTTTAGGATTTCATGCCAGTCTTCAAGAGCAAAGCTTTTGTATTTCTCAGTATTTTACCTCATGGACCATGACCTTTATTCAGGAAGTTGTGTTTCAGGGAATCCAAAATCCAAAATCTGGGTCCCAGCTGTTACCTTCCTTCTTTCACATTGCAGTTGAATAGAATTCTAATGAAACAGGATTTTTTCTCTAGTCTTGATATTCTGTTTGCCCATGAAATTGGGCCCATGTTTCAGTGGATACAACAAAGTAGAAAGGCCTTTTACAAGTGATTTATTTGCATTAAAGGTTTTTATTAAAAAGTTGCCTTATGAAAGTATTAAAAACATTTATTACCTATTTATGTCATATATGCATTCATATATCTGCATCATATATACACTTGTATGTACATGTGGAATATACATATATATTATAAGAGGACAATTATCACACACAGATGTGCAAACTTTTGAGTATGTATATATTTGGGCCCCAGTTGCCTACTTTTGGGTAGGAGGTTTTTTTTTAAAAAAGTTAGGACTGGGAAAAAAAAAAAAAGTTAGGACTGGGGATTTAGCTCAGTGGTTAAAGTGCTTGCCTACCAAGCACAAGGCCCTGAGTTCGATCCCCAGTACCAAAAAAAAAAAAAAAAGTTAACTTTTGCAGTTAATTCTCAAGACTCTTAATCTTCTTCAAAGAGAGATTTAGACATTTTCTAGTTCATATATCTGGCATTCTTATGCGCTTTATAATTTGGTAGTTGTGGCAGTACTTCCTCATAATTTATGATGCTAAATTAAAGCCGTTCAGTTAGTGCCATTCTTTTCACCTTTTCACAGTTTGTTAGTATTTTTCATTCTGCAAGTTCTGGGTAGAAAGGTTTGGAGACCAGGAACAATGGAGTTTATAAGCTGCCGAATGATTAAGAGTGTTGTGCATGGAATTTGGCATCTGGCAAGTGTATGATAATCCCTTACCTGTAAAGGATAAATGAGGCACTCCTAAGGCTGTGCATTTTATTCATTTTGTGAAAAGAAAAAAAAGTAAAATTTAATCTCTGGATGAAGTGTAAGTAATTTTAGTGGTTTATATTTTATGTCATATTAGTTTATTGAGTTTTTTTTTTCTTCATTGAAACAAGTATTAAGCAAGAGGGTAGCTCATGGTGGGCCATGAATATGATATAGCAGGAGGGCATACAGACTCATATGCAGTCATTCATAAGGCTTGTGTTCCATGGTAGAGACACAAGATGAAGAAAATAAATTACAAAGTGTGATACGCAGCAGTAAATGCAGTGAAGAAAGTAAAAGGGATAGCACTTACTGAAGAAGGAGGTTTTGATATTAAATTTGCTAGCCAGAGATGGCACCCCAACAAAGAGACATTTGATAAAAGACCTAAGGAGTGAAGAGCCTACTTAGAAGAGTATGTCAAGAAGAAGGGACAGTCAGTGACTACACACCAAATTGCAACATGGTGAAAGCAGCAAAGAGGGTCTATGTCTGGCCCACATCTCTTCAGAACTGTCCATGGACATTACATTTTATACAGTGAAAACAAAAAAAAAAAAAAAAAAAAAAAAAGAAAAGCATTTTCAGTGGCCTATAAGTCCCAACCAAATTTGACCTGTGCTCAGGCTGGTGTGTTGAGAGTAGATTCAAATTGAAGTACTGAGAAAATAGAAGAAGAACTTGCAGCCTGTTTTAATAACTAGGGGAACCATGATCACAGTCTGAACACTGATGAAAACAACAGGAAGGGTTCAAGTGTAAGTTTGGAAGGTACCAGCAACAGAACTTAGTAATGAATTCCATAGGACATGAAAGAAAGAGAGAAGCTACGTGCCAGTGAGACTTCTGACTTAAATAAGTGAAAATATAAATTTGACACCTACAGTTAAACTCTGAAGGATGAAAGCATTTTGAGGAAAATAAAACACTTGCTGGTGACTTTCAGACTCTAGAAACTTTGTGTCTTTCTAGAGTAGTCACCCTGGACAAGTGGAATATTGAGGTGTCTGGTAAAAACATATAGTATGATTGTCTTCTTAAAACCTTTTATTCTCAGCAACCTACATGAAAACTTTGTACTGTGACCTACAGGAATAGAATTGAGAGTTTCAGGAAGACCTGCATATATATCGAATTTCTGTCATTCATTGATCAGGTTATTTTTCTGGATCTTTGTCTAGTCTCTAGAAAGTGATGCTATTGTTTTGCTTTAAATTAAGTAATTAATAGCATGTATAAATAAACTTGTTTGGTTCCTAACACACACTAGATGCTTAATAGATGGAAGCTGCTCTCTTGCTGTTACTATTACAACTGTTATAAACCTTGTCATTTGGATAAGATTAAAAGCTCTACCTGCTGTTTATCTCTGAAGCCATTTGAAAGAGTATTAAAACAACACAGTCTGCTAAGTTTATACAATTAATACATAACAGGCAATGAATCCATCAACTTATGTTTTATGAATAAAAAATTAGAAGAAATAGATAATTACAGTATAGTTTTTCTTGCCTTGTGGGTGAAGTCTAACTCATTTGGGAAAACTCTTACTCAATATGGGGGCCTGGATATTATATATGACTCATAAAACCTACATTCTCTTTCAGCACTAATTACATAAATCATTAGCTGCTTCAGGTGGCTTAGTCGATGCATCTTACCAACCAAATCTAGACAAACGATGTTGTCATTAAGTAATTTTATGGAAGTAAGTGCCTGTATTAAAAATCCATCTTCTATCTTCCACTCCTGTAGAAGATTTTGCCTCCTACCGGCGCACAAAATGCTTTCCTTAAGGCTCTGGCATGCCCACCCAAAGGCTTTGAAAAACAGCCTGAGAAGTTGTCCTGGAGCAAGTCTACAGCAAATTAATATTCATAGATTATTTTCTCATTAGCCTTCAAACTGCTTTATATGTGTTTTTGATGCTATGAAAACGTCATGTGACTCTTTATCTTTTTCAGTTTTTGTGTTCACCGTTTCCATACCGATGCCCTTATATGGCTTAGATCTGGGTTTAAAGCAATAGCTAATAGTCCCTTAAAGATGACTTAAAAGCCTAAGTCTTCAGAGTTGAGCTGCCTCTCTTACTGGTCACTCTGAGACTTGAAAGTATGTTGTGCTGGTATTATGGCACTCCTGGGAATCTTTAGCATTAGATAGGAATAGCTATAATCCTCCCACCCTCCATTATGAAAGTACAGACTCTTCCGCTTCTGTTTTCTTTATTTGCCATACTAGATTACTTAAGAGATCCTAAGAACTGAACACATTAAGATTCATCCCTCATATTTACTGAACAAACTCACATTGATTGTGCTCATCGTAAGAGTGAGGCCCGATCGTAGGTACAGGAATGCAGCGATGAATAAATCTGCAAATTTATCATCGGGCCTAGATGACAATTGGGAAGTCACACAGTAAACAAACAGGAAAGTAAATATGTAGCATAATAGCAGGGAGTTATAACTTTATTTAGAAAAATGAAGCAGAATAAGAAAACAAAGAATAATAAAGGTGTTTGGGAAGGCTTCTCCAGAAGTAAGAATATTCTAGGTGGGGGCAACAGTGAGTAGCAAGACTCAGAGTCCAGAATATGTACATATGGTACTCAGAGAACAGAAAAGAGATGACAAGTATGAAAAAGGGTGGGGGGAGGATTAAGGAGAACGGTACCAGAAATAAGACAAAAATTGACAGGGACTATTTGTTAAATGTAATTTGAAGGCACTAAACAACTGTACATTATTTAGTTGTATGTAACATTTAAAAAAATTCCAGTGGTTTCATAGTAGTAAAACCCCAGGCAAGTTCAGTGAGGGCTACTCTGTGTTATATGTCCTGCCTCTACTTTTCTGACGCCTTCAGCATAGAGTCTGGCTGTTCTCCAGGGACATAATCGAAGAAATTTCTCAGTAGAGTTTTCTTAAATGTCGTCCATTCTTTACACCACAAATACCCCTTATAAACAAATTAGTGTTTAAATAATTTATCCAAGGTTATGTAACTGGCTCTCACAAATTTAGGAACAATTACTAAGTCTCAGAATAAATCTTCCTATGTGGTTTACATAAGAGCATGAGGCAAATGAATTTAACTTTGTCCTCTTTCCATGTCGCCTCTATCCAGGGAGTTCTTGGTGAGTAATATGTTGAAAGAACATAAGTCTGCACTGCAGTATGAAAGTCCATATATGGAATTATTCTTAAGATTTGTGCTAACAATCGCCTTACTTACAATTAAGGGTCTAAGAAAGCCTTGAGAGGTAATAAGGGGAAAGGGAAAGCTGGCGATGAATGCAAATACATGTGTTGCTTTCCTCTAGGGATCTAAATCAAATCCTCATTGTATAATTTGATTTGGTTACTCATTGTTTCTAATTAGAAATAATCACATTTACATGATTTCCCCTCCTTTTTAGTTTCTCACCCAAATTGCTTTGCTCAATTATGCCACTTTATGGTTTCATATAATTTGTATCTCTTGACTCAACAGTTCCCCATATCATTTGGAATGTGTTTTATTTCTTTAAGAAGTGAAAGTTTGAGAGCTATTCTCAACCTGATCAGGGGACTTAAGTAGCTTCAGAAAGCACAGAAGCATGCTAACAGCAAACTGAGGAATACTTGAAAGTTCAAAACTAGGATGATGCTTATTACTAACTATATGTGAAATTAATTAAAGATTTAATTATTTGTAGAAAAATAAATTGGCAGGTTCTACTTTTTGAGTCATTAAAAACATGTCTATTGCTCTAGGGGTTTTGAGTGCGTGTACAAAAAAATAAACTATACAAGCTTGAATGTTGCAAGTAGTTTTAATAGAAATTCAACTTGAAAATGTGCTGTAGTCTTACTTTTATCTCAAATATGCCAACCTCTTTTCTTTTCTGAAAAAGTGTATATAACTATATGTATTTACCAAGATATTTAAATTAGATAAGATGATGTCCCTTTTTTTTTTTTTAATAAAATTGTGGTATTTAGAGCTGTAAAGGGTGTTCGGTCTCATATATAAATAAAGACATTGAAACTGTAGAATTTTTCATGGCCCATAAATGTTCAGCTATTGAAGCACAGAAGCAGTGGGGACATGGGAGTTCCATGGGAACATGTTCCTTCTGCTGCATGGCTTAGGGGAACAGAAATTAAAGACATATGAAAAGCTTCATCTTACCTCTGTATGTACTTGTGTGTACATTTAATTATAAATGTAATTGTAAGAATACTTTGATTTCCCTTCTGATGTTTTTTTTCTGTAGTCCACATTTTAACCAGTCAAACTTTAAAAATATGTACAGTAGGTATTTGTACATCAACACTGATTTTTGTGCAAACATCTATTTCAAATGCCGAGGCTGCAGTAAAGTACAACAAAATATATTTACATTTTAAAGGAAAATTTAAATATTCAAAAATATGTAAGTATTACAAGTTCCTAAGTGTATGGAAAGACACTAAAATGGAGTGATATAATAGAGGGTCAGTAGGGTCAGCTCGTGTTGTATTTATTTACTTACTGTGGTGCTGTGAATTGAACCCAGGGTCTCTTGTCTGCTAGGCAAGTTTTTCTAGCATGGTGGTGGTTAAACTGATTGGGTAGTCAGGCTGGAACTACTAAAGAAGCAATATTTTTGCAGATACCTGGCTGAAGAGACCAGGAAACAAACATCGGAAATATTTGATGACAATTGTTCTAAGAAGGAAGCACAGCAAATACATTCTAAGGCCTTAAAAGAAGAATGAATTTACTACTTTGGAGGCTCTATTCAGCCCTATAGCTGGAATGAAGAAGTGAAGAGGGTTCCTAGTCTGGGCACAGCCAGAGAAATGTGTAGGTCCTTCTAGGACAAGGAGATGCTTTTGGACTTGACTCTGAATAATCTGAAAAACCGCTAACTTTAATTTTGTTTGTTTGTTTACATAGGAGATAGAATTGCACAGTAGGAACTACAGTTCAGTATCATGTCACATCTAGAACTGAAACAATTCATTTTGGGGAGGAAAAGATAGAGGTGCTTTTTACCTCTAAAAAGATACTAGAAAGTGTGTTCACTTCAGCAGCACGTATATTAGAAATACCCTAGAAAAATTCTTAATGCCAGTCTGTGACTAAAACCCAGTTTTCTGCATTTACTTCCTGTTGAACTCATTATTTTAAACCACATGGAAAGTAATTCACAGGAAAACAATAAATTATAGCACTGATGCTTTGCAACAAAGTACAGACTGCATTTCTTATGTAATAATTTTACAATAAGTTCTTTCTAAATACATTTTTTATGTAGAGACAGAGCATCTATAGTCAGCACAAACTTCTAAGAGATTATCCAGAAGAAAAATTATCATTATCCAAAATTATGTTTTATATTATATTGGTGTCAGTAATGGAACTGACCATCAGAGGAGTTTGATCATTTCTTCTCCATATCCTTCTAAATAATTTGGTTTCTCCTGAACCCTGAGTAAAATAAAATTGGTGCATCAGTGGAAAAGATAACCGGCAGTGACATAATGTTATGTCTTGGTCTTTCTGAATTGTAAATTAATTCTGATAACCTTTAAGTGTAAAAAATAACTCTTAACTCATTAGTTGGAATTTTATATCTAGAGGTATCAAGCATTGCTGTTTTCATTGAATATTTCCCAATTCATCAGTCTACTTAAATGCTTAAAATAGTTTGTTGTGGATTAGAGAGTAAAGATAAAAGCAATTTTTATGCATTGCTTGCATAGGAAAGCAAAGTGATTAGGAACATGGAAAAGAGAGCTTGGATTCGAATCTCAGCTTCAATCTCTGTGATCTTGGGCAACTTTCTCATCCTCTTTGAGTATCTGTTTTCCAGTTGCAAATGAGGATAACTCATTTCAGATGGATACTGTGAAGTTTAGGTGATGCAATGTAATTACTAGGTAGAATACATACATAGATATTTTATATGTATGTCCGTGATCTATAAGGTCAAAGTATCATGGTATCATTCATTTTACCATGAGTTGTAAAACTACATTAAAACGTGTGCATCTAGTTTTCCTCCGTACATTTTATACTTGTTGTCCAGTGATTTTCTTTATCTGCTGCTCACAAGCATCCAGGTGTCTGTCAGTTGACAGTTGAGATGTTTAGAGGATTAGTGCATTGAGTGGCAGGTTGACTTACATTACATGTTCCTTCTTGTGTAGCTTGCGTTCATGTTCCTAAAATACAGTGTATCACAGACAAGATTGGTGATGACAAAGAAGAAAACGGTTCTCTTGTCAAACTGAACAGACAAACATAACTTCAAACTGAAGTTTGGACTGGGACTTCAATTCTTTTCTCCTCTCAGTGGAGATATGTTTTCCTCATGGCCTGAAGAAAGTAAAATCATAATGCTTTGAAAGAGGCAAATATGGATTATTATAAAACGTTCTACGTAAATTTTCAGTTCATAGTTATTTGCACCCTGAATAGCCAAATGCGAGGGGACCGGTGACTTGTTAAATTAGTATATGGTTCTAGGTTTGCTTTTATTTTTCCTTCACTCAAGATATTAAAAGCATCATTAAATTCATTCATGAGGGAAAATGGTCTCTGTAGGGAAATGGAGCACAAGTCAAGTGCTAGGATAATAGTGTTTGAAGTTTTTCTTTGTTTTTATTCAATCGTTGGGTAAAATTTTTATTTCATTCAAAAAAGCCAGTGACACAGTGGTGTCGAGTGATAAAATGAAGACATTTTCCTACTGCTTTGTTTCCCATCTGTCCAATTTCCTTGTCCCGTTGTAACCCACTCTTTTGGAATTATTTTTGTATCCTGCTGAGTTTATTTATGCTACAAATTGTTTAGCTTAGATCTTCCACTTTTCCTTCCTTCCTCTTCAAAAGTAAGAAGCCATAAGTCCTTTTCTTTATCTTATTTTTCACTTATAAAATAGAGAGATGTATTAAATCATTATTGGATTGTAGACATTTGTGATGTGTTTACAGACTCCTATGACTATTAAGATGAAGAGCCATGTCCACCGGCCATCCAACATGTGTGCCGTGTACCTATAGGCTACCTAGTGTAATTTCTAGTCCAAGTATTTCATTAATATACTTCTACCAGCTGTATACTAACTAAGGTAACAGTTTCCCTCACAGCCTTCCCCACAAAATTTATTATTGAAATTTATCTTGTAGATAATATGACAGGGAAATATTAGTTGTAAATTGTAATTTTATTTATATTATTGCTGTTGAATATCTTTGCATATGTTAAAATATGTTTTTACTTTTCTATAAAGTGAATATGCACATATCCTATTCCTTTTTACATTGAGCTATTGATGCTTTACTCCTCAACTTTCTAGATATATACTTTACATATTAGGGGTACTTTACCTTCATGTTAAAGTTTGTAACATATTTTCTGCAGCTTGTCATTTATCTTTAATAGCAAGTTGTGATATTTTTACCTCATTGTGCCAAGAATATTAATTAATAATCTATTTCTCCTCGGTATTGGAGTTATTCCTGTATCCTACACTTTGTTCTAGAGTTTTTCTTCTTTTGGATTTTTATCTTGTGCTTAATCATTATGATTCAGTTGCATACTAATTGAGTTTATTGAGGCCTTGCAGCATGTCTGTGCTCATTTTACTTTTGTTAAGTTTTCTGGCTATCATTATTAATTTACTTGTCCCTATATATTTTGTGTTTATTTGGGCTGGAATTTGGGGCAGGAGTAACATAATTGAAGTTAAATTTAAAAAGCAAGATATCAAGAATTAGCATGTTTATGGGTTGTATTTTGCTATCTAAGAATTCAGTGTATCTTTTTATTTGTTCAAGTCTACCTTTGTAATCTTCAGTAGTGTTTTAAATTGTGCTTCAAGCAAGATTTGCTTATTTCTTTTGTTCATTCCTGTGCGATTGTCTTTTATTATTATTGGTAGTATCTTTGTTTTCTATGTTTATACTTTTGACTTGTGCTTATTTGTATTACTTTAGCTTTGTTTTTTAAAATTATTTGCACTAAATACTAACTTCTTTGTATCATTTTAATAAGGATATGATATTTCCTTCTTTATAGCAGTATTTAGTTACTGCTTAGGATTTTTATATACCACAATATTAGTGAGAGTTGTACATCCTTCTTCCTCTTCTTTTTTTTAATCTTTTAATTTTCTAGGCACTCAAGTAAAGCATGCAGAATGGTAAAGAGTGGTAATAATGTGAGTGTGTTTTGATATCTTAATTGCTTCAGGAACTTTTCCATTAGTGGTAGCCCTGACTTTGGACTGAGATGGATGATTTTCTACTGTGGAAATGCAGATCAATCTTATCTTGTTGAATTCTTTAAGAATTGTTTTGGAATACTATCAAGTGTTTTCCAGGATATATGGATATAACCAAATGCTTTTGTTCCTTTTAAGACATTACTATGGAGGCTTATGCTAATGTATTTCATAATCTTATAATTCAACTCTCTTTGATTTTCTATAATAAATCTCAGTTGGATTCCATTCTGTAAAATTTTATTTTCAAAATTTGCCTTGACATGTATAAATTAGATTGGCATCTGATTTTTATTTCGTGAGGGCTTAATCCTTTATAGCATTATACCTATTGAGTAGATTTAATTTGAATTTTGGCATATATCTCTGTTTCATCACTGAAAATTGTTCCCTGTACTTTTTTCTTTTTCCTCTGAGACCTATTTCAGTAACATATTTCATATAAATTGTGTGTTTTTTTCCAGTAGTCAAGTTCAGTAGATTTTTGTGTTCCTCTTAGTATGCCTTCTTTTTGGATTACTTCTCCCTTTCCTCATTTTTCACCTATTTTTAAATAAAATCTTGTGCTTATTTTGTGATTGCTTCCTTTTTATTCCTTCGTGGAATTAAGTGACTCTCGCTGGCCTAGAATTGTATAGCAAGTGCACACAATGGCTTCTTTCAGGTTTATTCTCCAGGAACCTTTGTCAGTGTCACCTGTATGGCGTATATTCCATGAATTTTATTAACACTCACTCTCATTTGCAGTTTATTGATCCAAATTCTGTGGGATTATACTTTCTGGATGATCCCATTCTATCTAGAAAGTGAATTTGACTTGCATGTTTGAGCTGTATTGATAGAAATCTGTCTCTCCAGTCACTTTTCTCTCTATGGTAGCTGTTCTTTTTCACTTTAAATGACATCTATGCAGATTTTAATTATAGTTCCTAAGTCTTTTATATTCAGAAGACCATAATTATTTTCCTTATTTAACCTGAACATATAGTTTAAAAATAATTTTTTCACTGTTTTTATTATTATTCATAGTTACATGACTGGTTATAAACCCAAATTCTTAAAGTCTTATAACCGTACAGTTCGTTTCTGTCTCATATAACAAAGTGGTGTTGGTGCCTCAAGTTTGAAGACCCTCCTGAACTGCTCTACTTTAATTAGTGATTCGCCAGCTCAGGCTTTTCCCATGTTTGGGCTGTACCCTCTGAATGTGATTACCAGTGTGTTTATCTCCATGCCATCCAGCTTAAAACAGAAAAGAGATACCACATAGGAAGACTGTGTATAATTATTTTCATTAACTGGTATAGTCACAGAGTGTTACTGTTTTGCAGGAACTGGTATATAGATTAGCCATGTACTCAGTAAGATAAAGCCTGAATTTGGTGACCAAATAATGTATTCTGCCAGACTAGGAGAACAGGAGAGAAGTCATTTGCTATTGCAAATTGCCATATCCATACTTTATTTTATTTTATTTATTTTTTAATTTATTTTTTAACTTAGTTTTACCAAGAACATGTATTGGCACATTGTATACATAATGATCATAATCAACAAGGTTATTTTGTACCTGTACATGATGTATCTTGGTTTTCCCCTCTGTTTCCCTCCCCTCCCTTCCATTCACCCACCTCTCTCTATTTGCAACAAGTTTATTCACATTTTTCCATTTTTCCCTTTCATCTTACTTTTCTTCTAACCTTCCTTCTTTAGCCCCCTTTTCCTTATATAGTTCTCCTCTCTTTTGAATACTGTCTTTTTTTCTTTTCTTTTTTTTTTTTTTTACATAGTATCTATTATACCCCTTTGTCCTTAGTTACACTTATGGTTTGTCATTATCAGAGAAACAATTCAATGTGTACTGATAAGTGTCTGATTTATTTCACTTAATAGTATGGTCTCAAGGAACATCCATTTACATACAAATGACTCTAGTTTATCCTTCTTTATGGTGGTGTAGTACTCCATTGTGTAGAAAAACCACATCTTCTTTAGCCATTCATCAGTCGTTCGGCATTTAGGTTGTTTCCAAGACTTAACTATTACAAATTGTTATGCTATGAACATGGTTGTGCATATATCACTGTGATTTGATGATTTTAATTATTCTGGGAAGATAGCAAGCAGAGGAATATCTGGGTCAAATGGAACCTCTAGTTGTAGTTTTCTGAGGAATCTCCACACTGATTTCCACAGTGGCTGGACGGGTCTACGTTTCCACCAACAGTGGAGGAGGGTTCCTTTTTCCCCGCAGCCCCACCAGCACTTGTTATTGGTTGATTTTTTGATAATAGCTGTTCTTTCTGGAGTGACATGGTATCTAAGCTAAAATCAAAGTGGATCAAAGATCTAAACATTAAAACAGAAACACTACATCTACTGGAGAATAGAATAGGAAGAACTCTTGAAGACATAGGGGTTAGGAAAAAATGTATGGACAGAACTCAGACTGCATGGGAAACAATACAAAGAATCAATGCTTGGGACCACATCCTATTAAGAGGCTTTTGCACAGCAAAACAAATTACTAATAGAGTAGAGCGAAAAATCACAGACTGGGAGAAAATTTTTGCCAGCTGTCTCTCAGACAAAGGTGTAACATCTAGAATATATAAAGAACTCAAAAAAATCAAACCCCCCAAATTTAAAGACCCTATCCAAAAATGGGCATCTGAAATGAATAAACATTTCTCAGACAAAGACATAAAAATAGCAAATAAATACACGAAAATGTGTTCAACATCATTGGTCATTTGAGACATATCCATACTTTAAAAACTTTGAATGTTGTTTCTTACTTTGTTCTTCCAAACCTGAGCCTAGGCAGTGGTGAGCAGATGAATGACTAAATAAGATGCAAAGTTTTTTTGTTTCATGGAAGGACCAACTGATGAGAAAGTGAATGCATGGATGAGAAATGACATATAGAAGGCAGGTAAATTGGGAGACCTGTCAGTTGTATGCTGTACTGAATTATTTTCTGGGTTTTCTTCTCTGTTATTCTGTAGTGCTAATGAATCATCATAAGACATCTGGTATAGAAATTCATAAATAATGAAAGTTAACTCTGTGGATTCTCTTGCTACTTTAATTTCACTATTATTCTGATTTTCTTTTTTCGACGCGTATAGTCATGTAACACATGACATTTTGGCAAAGGGTGTATTGCATGCATGATTGCATATACCAGTGATGGTGAACCTTTAAGACGTTTCAATGATAATAAACAGCCCGCTGTGGAGCATGTGCCATAGGTTCTCCATCATTGGCATGTATTATCCATCTTCGGTATCTATTATTCTACACATCTAGATCTGTAGCACACTCCCTGAGGTTCACACAACAATAAAATTGCCTGTCAACAGATTTCTCATAATGTACCTCATTGTTAAGCAATACATTCTCTATTTACATTTGTTTCCTATTCCGGTTGAGACAGGTTTCTACATCCAATATGATAGAGTTAATAGGAAAAAATGCCCAAATGCAAAGATTGGTTAGATTCAGACAAAACATTTTACAAAGTATGAACAAGAAATTATCCTTAAAATTGTTTATACATTTTTTAAGGATTAATGGGAACTTCCAAGTTCTCTTCTGCTTTTATTTGGCTTCTTATGAAATAGGAATATGAACCAGAAGCAAATAGCAGAAGGCCTTTAAAATGCTCCAACATTAATCATTCATCCAAGTCTCAAACAGATGTGTTTAAAAGTTTCTGCAGCTTCTATTTATGACTTGTGATCTGTCCCTATTGTGATAGACAGAAGAATGGCCTCCCAAACATACCCGCCTCCTAATCACCATGGACAGTGGATGAGTTATAGTTAATGGAAAAATATGTTTGAGGCCGCAGAATGCACTGAATTTCCTAATTCACTGACTCTAAGAAGGGGAGTTTATCTTGGATTGTCCAGGTAACACCCAATGCAGTTCTAAGAGTCCTTAAATATGGGGAGAGGAAGGAGATTCAGTGTCCATGATCCTACATCCTACATGAGAAAGGCCAACCCATCGCTGGCTGACTTTGAAGATGGAGAAAGGGACCTTGAGTCAAGGACTATGGACGGCCTTTAACAGCAGGAATAATCAGAAAAGTAGATTCTCCCTGTGAACTGCCAGAATGAGATTCAGCTGTGCAGACACTTAGATGTTAGCCAAATAGGACCCACTTGTGGATCTTTCGCCTCCGTTACTATGATAAATTTGTGTTTAAGATCCTAAATTTGTGGTAATTTGGGACAATAGAAAGCAAATGCACTCAGCAAAACAAAATGTTTTTAGGATATTAACTTTACATTCTTCTTTCCCCAAATTATACACAGTAATTTTAGTGGTTCCAAAGGAAACTAATATTCTGAAATACCGAAAGCTTAAAGATAAATTGTTGAGTTGATTGATCAGATTTGTTTTTATATTTGGTTTATTGGACCTGACCAAATTATACTACTTTTTTTTTTTCTTTTTGCCAGACTTGCTGCAAGTATTTTATCAAACCTTTCGAAAATACATTCGAAAATAAATCTTGGCTAATAGGGAACCCAAATGGTCACATTGCTAAGCTGAAAGAGAAATTACCATGTTGTGAGATTAATTTTAAATTCCATCTATTAAAATTAACAGGACTTGTGTAAAATCTTAGCTCATGCGTGCACACACACGCACACACACATTTGTTTTTCTCTGAATTTGAAGGAAAATTTTCTCTTCCATGCAAGTATACATTGCATGTTTTACTAGGGTAGGAATGAAATCACTTGACTCAAAAAAACGTGAGAGTTTGGGAGCATCTCCGTTGTAGAGCCCTGCCTTTCATGCTTGATACACTAGGTTTAATCCACATGTGCATATAAAGAAAATATAAATTTAAAAGATAAATAAAAAAATTAAAAAGATGGGAATGGATCAGGAAGAAACATACTTGTGGATTTTTTTCAATGAATGTGTACGAAGAAAGTACTCACAATAAAATTATTTCCAAGAAACAAACATGAAGTAACTAACTTCTATGCATTTTTCCGAAAAAGCAAACTGTTCTGTTCATTTCTTAATCATGGACTAGATTTCATATTTGAGTAGAGATGCAGGGGGGTTGCTGGCTGGAGACATAAAATGAGCTGAAACATCACAATGGTGTGAGGTATCTTTCTGGTAATTTCACCGATTAAATTGTTACAGAAAAGTTGCAACGCTATGAATGCCCCATGGGAAGGTTCATTGCTTTTCTAAAGTACGCCAAGAAGAAACCAAACTATGAACACTTAGGAAACAGCATAATGTGCGAGGCCCAAACTTAGATTAGCAGAGTTGTTTTGAAGAGGCATCAGATAATTGATCAGGAAGCAAAACTGTGATTATAGAATAAAATCACAGTTGAATTGTAGCAAATAATTGCAAAAATAATTAAAGTCACAAATCCTCCCAGTAACAATGTGAAACAATTCTCTTTAGTGCCCCACAGGGATGGGCCTTGCTAGCTTTGATTGGGATTAAACCTGGAGGTAAAAGAAAAGAAATTGCGGTCTAGAAGAAATCACATTGAGAACATATCATCCATAAGAAAAAATGAAAATGTTTCTAAGAAGTGGATCTGGAAGTTAGGTAATTTCCATTTCAAAGGATGCCATTTATTATAGTTACTTTAATGATTTTTAAAGGAGTCAATGTGAGTTTGAGTTTTCATACATAGACAGATTTCCAGTTTTCAGTTTCTTTCTTTTTCTGCTCTGGTAAAATAGAGGAACTTGTTTCACATCTCTAGCTGAAAGATTAGGAATTTAATTAAGGACTTTTTTTTTTTTTGTACCAGTAGAAGTATGGATATAATTCTGGTAAGCAAATGTTGATTCCAGGGAAGTAAAATAACTGTCCTTTTGTTTTTAGGGCTTAAATACCACCATAAAATGCAATGTGGTATTCACTAATGAGTGTAGTTCTGGCAGTAGAATGAATGATTTCTGAAAATACGTCTTCCATTCTTGAAAAAAAATATGTAGTAATAGAAATGCAACCTAAATTATCCACATTGCTTCTTTTGCAGTTGACCTTCCTGTTAGCCATGCAGTCTTTCTTTTGTTGTATATGTGATGATCTTTTGTTGTATATGTGTAAATATCTGCACAATCCAGGATATCTCAGGATTCTTTGAAATTTAATACATAGTGCTGTCAAAACAAAGGAATGCTGCCTTAAAAGAAAATATAATGGGGTAAAATCCCCTGTTGAATTTAAAACACTGAGGCACAAACAACACACTTACTGGTGCTTTTAATAGCACTTTTGCTGTAAATCCAATTATTTTATTACCTCTGAAGGATTTATTGGCCACTTACCACCATATTCTTTGCACTGAAGAACATTTTACACTTAAGAGATTTTTAATTACATAGTGAAAAAAGGACTACGGAAAACCACAGCATACCACATGAAAATAATAGAACAAAATTGTGTATAGTTTCAAAAAGGAACCCACACTCAAATTTAGTGATTTTCAGTTCTTAATTAAAATATCCTCTTTAACTGGATAGCTTTTCCTAATAAGTCTGTCATTTCAAATTACTGCTAGGCCATACCTATATTTAGTAAACAAATATTAATTCAGCATTGACAGTGTCCAGGCACTTTGTTATGAGAGCAGGGTGAATTGTTGAAGGAGTGCTAAAAATATGTGTAGTGTTTGGTCTCTAAAGTTACCCAGCAGGAAGAAATTCAAACGAGAAACAGGTAATTACAATATAGTGTGATTAAATAACATAAAGAAGTCCTTCCAAGGTCACAAAATGCTGAAAAGCGGACTGGTAATTCCAGCTTAGAAGGTCAGGAGTAAAGGATAAAGAGAAATTCACCACATAAAGCAAAGCAGCTAGAAGCTGGACACAATGGCACCTCCTATAACCTCAGCCCCCAAGAGGTGGAGGCAGGAAGACTGCGAGTTCAAGGCCAGACTTCCCTGGGGCTCTAGGGAGCCTAGACTGGGAAATATAAGATCCTTTTGAAAGAAAGAAAGAAAGAAAGGAAGAAAGAAAGAAAGAAAGGGAGAAAGAAAGAAAGAAAGCAAGGAAGAAAGAAAGGAAGAAAGAAAGGAAGAAAGAAAGGAAGAAAGAAAGGAAGAAAGGGGGAGGGAGAGAGGGGGAAGGAGAGAGAGAGGAAGGAAGAAAAGAAAGAAAAAGAAGGAAGGAAGAAAGAGAAAAAAGAAAGAAAGGGAGGGAGGGAAGGAAGGAAGGAGAAAATAAAAATAAAAGGAAATGAAGAAAGTTGTCTAGAAATGTTTGGATAGAGGAAGCAAGTAATCATTGTCCAGAGTTAGAGAGAGAGAGGTGTAGAGAAGAGACAGAGGGTGGAAAGGGAAAAATTTTCGGTGTCCTAGTAGATAAATGAAAAAAGCTTCATTGTAGCGATGTTAGAGTGGGAGAAAGACTGAAAATGTATGAGCTTTGCATATATAACAGAGAGAGAGACAGACAGACAAGAGATAGAAAAAGACAAAAAATAAGCATACACACAATACTTTGTCCATTCTACATAGGACAAAAGCATTTCCAAATGCCTGACAACCTGCCTGACTTACCTGTTTACCGAAAATCCCTAATCCCCCAAGACTGCTTTTCTTGAGGCAGAGTTAGGGTGTTGTCCCTAAAGATACACCGTGGGAACAGGGAGGACTGGTGTACGAAGAGCAGTGCAGTCTGGTCGCAACGAGTGGAAACCATAAGCTCTTTATGGAGCTGCGTAGTCAGTCTGCGAGTGACTGGCACGTTTTAGACGCCATCCTCTCCCTACGCATTTCTACAACGGAAGTTAGACCTTGCAGCTATGAGCAGCATCCACATGGTAATAAGCACTAACATGTAGTAATTGTTTTCAGCCAGCGTTTAAACGTTTGAAACTGTCTTCTAAAACTCTACATCCTCACTTTCTTTTAAGAAACGCAAAGCTCTGAGCTTTCGTTTCTTCGTAGCAGAAACAATCGGGATCAGAGTAGCGTCATGGTGCCCTCCGTCCCTCTGGAGGGCCAAGATACAGTGCTTGCTGCAGTTCTCATCACTCTCCTTTGTGTCCTCTATAGATGCTGGATATTTTGAGCCATGGCGTGATTTTTATGGCTATTCACCTTCTTTCTGGCTCATTTTAAGTTTTAGCCTGGACTCTGGTTGCTAATTCGGTATCTTCTCTCCCCCTTCCTGAGGCCACCTTGTTATACTCTGTTCTTACCATTGATTTTAGATTTTGGCCCAAAGTCATTCTCTATTATATCATCTCACTGGAAAGGCCTTTGTGGTCTGTTGCTGTTTGTACAAAGTAACATACTGTTTCTCCTTTGATTCCAAATCTCTGAGGAGTATCCATTCTATTCTTGGTGGAAGTTGAATCCCAACTCAAAAGCTTTCTAGGCTTTCTGAACATGTCACCAGCTACTTGTATCCCTCGCTGTTCCTCAAGCCTGTCGGAATATCCCAGCTCAGAGCCTTTCTTTTGCTGGAATGCTCTTATGCGAGTATTACTTCTCCCCTCTTGCTTTGTGCCTACAAGACGCTTTTCGTGAGATCCACCCTGATTACCTGATTTAATAGCGCAAACTGACTATTCTCACTTGACTCTGCCAAGTCTCCTGGTTTGGATACACTTACCTGACTGTTGGGATTAAATAGTCCTCAGCTTCAAACAATGTGCTTTTTAGATTAACTCTTTTTATTATTTATTGTCTGTATTCACAATCTGCCTGGAGAGAAATATTTTCTCTTTTTTGTTAATTGATCTTCCCCAAGAACCTAGAACACTTCTTAACTATCACCTCAATGAGAAAAGTAAATTTATGGATGATATATAGTAAAAATAAAACCAAAATGATTTCGTCAAACACATCCCACTTTCTATACCCAAGAACACCCACAGTTTCTTTGGAAGGAAGTTTTCTTCGAGAAAAGCAATGTATTTAACATCACTATGAAATACAAGTTTAAAAATATTAAGGCTTCTCTTCAGCTGCAGTACTTATTCTAAACTGACTCCGTGGGAATATTAGTCCACTTTCCCAAAAAAGCCATTCTTACTCTGTACTCACAAATTCTAGTGGAAGAAAAGCACATGAGAGATTATCATCTCCCCCAGATTTGTGGCATTGGCATTATTTTCTACAACCAGCAATGAGCGAGAATTGCTGCTCCTTCACTCAGTTGCATAGTTATGTGATAAAACAAAAAATGGAAAAGCAAAAAATGCAACTTGGGCAGTAGTTGTACTCCAAACCCAGCGTTTTTTAGCCCATATTTCCCAAATGATATTCAACAATCACAGTAATTTAGAATGTTATGTTCTTGATTCTGGTGGGCAGAGAGTGATTATGTAAGAAAATAAGGTATATTGTGATGTGTGATATCGCGCTTCAGCAAAGGAACACGACCAGCTGACAGTAATCATCCAAGGAAGCGCAATTAGGCAGAAATTGCCCACGATGTGCCCGAGCTTAATGAAGGTAGAGAGGTGACTGTCTCTTGTGGTTTGGTCAGCATGCTGGGAGTTTGGCACACAGAATCTGCTACTTAAAAGTAGGAAATATTAGTGAGACCCACTTATTTAACAATTACTTTGAAATTTAAAGAAAAGATTGCTCTTCCTGTGAGAGTGGGGGAGGCCAGACCAAATACTGGGGACTCATTTGAGGTATTGTATCTACTACGATATAATGAAGAAACAGGCTATGTTCTCTGAAGGTATTGTTACCTTTTTAGGAAAATGTGTTGAACAGTTTTAAAACAATTGTATTGCGTTTTGTATAAAGCAAAATAATTCTGGTGCTAGTGAGGAAACGGAGACATTTCTGGGGTATAAAAGTGACTCAATAAGCAGGAAGTTACCTTGAAAAATGATTTAAACTGTCAGAGAGTATAAAGTAGAAAGGACAGAAAAATAATAATACCTCACATTTCATAGCACTTTGCTACTTCAGTAACTTGAAGAATAAACCTCAGTTGCCCAATTAGGTGATATAATGGGTTGAAAGGAGTTTAGAGTCACAAGAAAAGATTTCCATTAGATTTGACTCTTACTAGCTTTGAGAAGCTAGTAAACTCTGGCATATTGTTTTAAATCTTGGACTTTTAGTTTTTCTGCAGGACTCTTTTTAAAACAACTAAAACCATACCTAATATATGATAAATGGTCAATAAATACTGGCAATCTCCTTCACTCTCATTGTTCATACCATAATAGATGGTCTGCTGTTAATAGGTCTAGTCTTTTCATGTTAAGGTTAAAAGAAGCTCAAGCTAGAAGAAATAGTAAAATACAAAAAACCTTAGGTTAAAAGTTGACAACATTCTGTCAGTTTACTATAGAATATTTAACTTTCAAAGTATCTTTAATAACTTCAACCTGATTTTCCAGTTTTTTAAGTCATACAATTTTTTGTTTGTTTGTTTGTTTGTATTGTGGGAAACAGAGACCTTCACATTGTGCTACATCTTCAGTCAGTCATTATTATTATTATTATTATTTTTTTTTTTTGAGACCAAATCTCACTAAGTTACTAAATTGTCCACTCAGGCAGGATAAACTCAAACTTGTAATCCTTCTAGTTCAGCCTGCCAGAGTTCTGGGATTATAAACATATATGACTATACCAGCTAAATCATATGAAATATTTTATGTTGATTTGTTTTACTTATTATAGATTTGTAAACATTGTAGTGATAAAGCCGCTTTACTTTGATTAGCTTTTAATTTCTTATGAACTCATCACACTTAATTTTCCTTATCTTTTTCTTCTTTTACCACCTCCATTTTCTCCTTTTCTTCATCGTTTGCCCATCTACCCACTCTTACTCAACTCTTGCAACATGATTGCTTTTGACTATATTTATAGTATTCAAAACCTTTTCCTCTGTTATTTGTCTTTGCCTTAGTCATGATGCATGCAATAAAGTACAAATCATGAAATATTATCTGCTGTTACTATTATACTTATGATTTTACTTTTAAATATCTCTCTGTATAGTTTATCCATTGCTGCATAAAAAACTATCCCCAAACATGGTGGCTTAAACCAATAAAATTGTATTATCTTAGATGTTGTTTTAAGAAAAGGTCCTGGCAAATCAATGCTTCTGGCCGAACGACTGTCCTAAGGTCGCAAATAAGCTATCATCTGGGGGTATGATCTTATGATCTTATCTGAGCGTTTCTGTAGGAGTGACAGAATTTGTTTACAAGCTCCTGGGTGTGATTTTTGGCAGGTTTCATTCTCTTGCCCCCCAGACATCTCCACAGGGCTTGGTCGGAGAATGGCAAGCTAGGAAAGGGCACTGAAGACAGAATGTGTGGTCTTTCTCTGATGCCATCTCCCATCACCTCTGCCTTACTCTTTGCAGAACACAGTCAATTCACCCCACACTTACCGGGAAAGGATTATGCAAAGCCATGTGTATAGTAAGGCGTGGATGACTGGGAGTTACCTTAGAGGCTGAGTCTCATTTTAAATGTCCTTCTAATGCTTAGAAGTTGTCTTAATTCAGGCTTTCAGGATCATTTTTCGCTTACCACTCCTTAAAATTACATTTTTAAACCTCTTTAAGCTGTTCTCTTCACAAGCGAACATTTACCTTTTAAAAGTGAGGTCTGTTTGAGTAATTACCCAGTGGGGGAAAAGGGAGATTCCTGTTACCTTCAGAATTGAATAATTTTAAATCCCCGAGACAGAACTCAAGATCTTCAAGATCTGTACATCCTGCTCCCAAAATAGTCCTGCGGAACAAATAGGAACTCAGAAATTGGTGCTGACTCATTAAATCTCTTTATATATTCTTATCAAACAAACCTTGGAATATAGAAACATAAAAATCTTGACGTTCTTCCGGTAAAATGTTACCAGATACTTCTCACACTCTGGGCAGATGTGCTGCAGATATGCACAAGTCAGTTTCCTGAACCTTGTTGGTTTT
This sequence comes from Hystrix cristata, assembly GCA_004026905.1. Taxonomy (NCBI): domain Eukaryota; kingdom Metazoa; phylum Chordata; class Mammalia; order Rodentia; family Hystricidae; genus Hystrix; species Hystrix cristata. The sequence goes on from PVJO010005254.1 coordinate 55,885, forward strand.
GTGCAAAGCCTTGCATATCCGATCTTTAGAACAAGGCATGCTGCCTCAGAAATGTGTTCAACATTTTCTGAAGCTTCATTCTGTATTTTATCAAAGTGCTCTTTCTGTAATGTAAAAATTGACCATTTAGCGTGCATTACTCCCTTGTATCACTTCTTTTAACTAATGAAACAAATTGGGATTCTTCTCAGATCACACAGCCACTGAGAGGACGGACATCTGAGACACCTCAAACCACAAAGCAGGTTGTCTACCCTTCCTTTACCCATGTGTCAAACCCTGTCCATCGTATATATCCTTCTGCCTTACGCTGCTACAAAGAGCATCATGTTAAAAAATGCTAGGATTAAGATTGATAATTATTTCCCCTGCAACGGGTTTTTTTTTTTAATTAGAAAAGAAGCATTTAAGAAGCAAATATTCGATATGTATTTTTAAAGAAAATATGTTGCCACAAAATGTAAAATATGGCTAAAGACTGACTTTCAAAATTGTAATGTCTCTGAAATTAGCCATTATTTTAACATATGACATAATTAACTTATCTACTAACTTAGCATTCAATACATTTTAAAGAACAAAAGATTTGAAACTGAGAAATATTCTACTGGAATTTACACATGGAAAGAGGAGGCAGATTGAATAATGAATACATTTACACTGCATATCTTAAGAGTTGTGGAGAATACTTGCCCTAAAATAATGCCTAGCACAAGAGTTATACAGCGTGATTAATGTTTTTAATGAACAAAGGCATTCTTGAATGTTGCCTGTATTTTTAACTTCTCATAATTTCTAGTATCAATCCGTATTCCCACAGAATGCAATTGGAAAATAATTTCATTTGCTTAAGCCAACATATGAACATAATTCTAAACAGAATTGAGGAAAATTTTTTTTAAATGATCTTTGCCAGCTCTCCTGGCTCTGTATACTGTCTTCCTGACAGTCTTTAGCAGCACCTTGGTGTGAGTGTGGATGTGCATAGAAGTATGAATGAGTGAGAGCCACGCTATAAGCAAATCAGCAAGTGCAAATGCTGTTTTAATAAAAGGACACATTTCTGTCTCCTGAACAGGCCAGTGAAGTACTGTCAACATAAAGATGGTTAAAATGCAATAACTTGTGCAGTTATCTCTAGGGCAGTATGTATAGTTTTATCTCTCTATCTCTGGGGAAGGATATGTAAACTAAGCATAAATATTTTTATGTGTGGCAGATTTTTAAAGCTAATTGTTAGTAAACCATGACACCATGAAAATCCTCCGAGGGATAATAAAATTCTCCAGTATTAAGAGCATTGTAAAATAAAATTCGGTGAGCGTATATAATGTATTCAAAGGGAATTGACAAGGAGTATATTACCAATACCATGCAGTATTCAATTTGGCATAAAATTATTTTAAATGCATACTATAGGGTCAGAATGTAGTACAACACAGTTCAGATAAAAGTAAAACTCATGTAATGGCAGCACTTAGGAGAGGAAAATATCGAGCTTTTCTTCATTTTGCTAGTTGTTAAAATATATGTGCCTATGTTTTTAAGAATAACAAGGGCAAGATATTAGCTAAGCAATATTACAATTGATTTGTATCGTATTGAGAAAAGAGTTAAAATATCTATACAGCATAGTCTCCTATCTCATAAATCATGGAAAAGAATATGTTCTCATGGGCTGTGCGTTTTTTGCTGGAAAACAGCTACTCTGAAAGAGAAAAGGCATAAGCATTTAACCCTTATTTCAGTGATTTTTTTATTAAAAATTTTAAAACTAAACGTTGCTGAATGGCACATGAAGAAAAATGCATTGTAACTGCGACACTTACAAGATGATACACAGAGGCCTCAGCGACGTGTTTTCCAAATTACTGGCTAGTGTAGATCATTACAAAGTACTCAGTATAGATTCGTGAAAAATAGTTCATGTTAGTCATTACTTTTCAAATTAACTGATTTAGAGAGCAAGGAAGTTTTCGTTTTTGCCTCTCTGGCTTTTTTTTTTTTTTAATAAATTTGAGTTACATAAAGTATAAACATATAATGTACGGATAGGTCATTGCAATTTTAGGACTCTTAATGAATTTTTCTTCAGCTATAAAATCATAAAGCTTCTTGTAGTTGAAGATTGAGTTTCAGGTGGTGACTATCGGTAGTAGGTAGTATTAACTCATTCTCTAAATAAACGGTCACGTTTCTAGTTGAAAATAAAATAAATGGAATGACTACAACAACAGCAACGACAAAAAAACTCATTGTTTTGTGGAAAGTCCTTTGCCAAAGGGTTCAAGGGCACAATATGAAATTTAATGAGTATAAATGTCAAGTCATGCGTTTGTAAGGAGAGAAGTGAGCTAAGTTCAGTTTAAATGGCAATGAATTACTTAACAGAGTAAAGAGGTAAGAATAAATAACTAGACCCAACATCTGAATTCTCACTGCATTATACAGGAACCAGGAAAGCTAATAAGAGGCTGACTTTTTCCCAGACCAATGTATTACCCCAAAGATATTGTGCTTTATTTCTTTATGGGAGTTTGTCTGCATGTAGGCTTTATAGTTAGGTTCTGGTGCTTCCCCCAGAAATACTGTAGTTCAAGAGTTTTGTGTTAACGCATAAGTAAGTTGAGTTTAACGTATCACCAAATTACTTCTTAAAGATGCATAGCTAAATAATTTGATAAATATTTAACTATAAAAAAACTATAAAATTGATCAAGGGCTAAAAGACAATATAAATAAATTTTAAAGGGAAAGAGATTTTTAAAAACATGAAGTGATATGTCCTCATGTCCATAGTTGGTACATGTTTAATTTAAGCTATTTTGCAGTCTGTTTTGTGTTTCAGTATATAAAAAGAACAGCGTCATCAGATAACTAGATCCCTCACTTTGCTGAAAGAAGCAAAGCGTGGCTTAGGGGAATGTTTTTTCCCCCAGATTTTTTAGTTTTGATATTTTTAAAATGTCATTACCTGCTTTCTTTTAGAACTTTTTATGTCCATGAAATATTATAAAGAAGTCTAAGTTGTAAATCGAAACTGAATAAGCACTTGTGGTCAAGATACAATGTGGATAAAAGGACGTAGAGAAAAACTCTCTTTTTCATTCCCTAAAATGGACTCTCCATCTGAGAAAAAAGCAGCTTGCATTTTAAAAAATACCTTGTTTTCTTTCAAACAATAGAACTTGGTAAAATACTGCAAAAGAAATTTAAAGAGGAAGCCCTGGACCAACTTCTAGAGCTCCTTCCCTTATCTGAGTTTCTTCCCTTTGAAATCTGCCTTTGGGATGATAAAGCATATCATCTATGGAGTGCACTACATTGTTAAAGATGCCTCATTTTTTATATTACCTTGGACGGACTAGAATGAGATCAGCTGTCTTATTGCTACAGATACAAAATGCACACTGTAGTAGTAGCCCTGTCTTTCTCAGTTGCAACTATAGAATGAATGAATAATTGAAATCTCTTTCAAGACCAGAATTGCCGTTTAACTGCTTTTGGGCTAAGGTAGTATTAATTTCAATTTTTTTTTTTTTTTGAGCTTCTGTTACCATCCTGTTTCCTGACTATACCTACCTTCTAATCGCCTAAATCAAAACCTAATCCTATGAATGGCATACATTTCTTAAAATGAGTTTTAGTTCTTAAGTGGTTAAATTGCACCTCTGGGATCTAACAGAACAATATCAGTCGTCTTATGTCAAGAAAAAAATAATGTCTAATCTTTGACAGAAATGAATTACTTCATATGGGACAGCTACATTTGGTCTGATACTTGTTGTCAGCTTTCACTGGGAGACGGGGAACTAAGAAATAGATTTCATCAAATTCTGAGGTGGGAGGAAATGAAATCTTAGCAAAGAAAACAAGTTATGCCTCTGAAATGAATTGTGCGAGCGGGAAGATATATCAGGTGAAAAGTGAATGTTGAAATCATTTGCCAACATATGACATAAAATATTTTGGACAGATATTTAAGGACAGAATGCTCTGATATTACCAGTTTATAAAACATTCATGTATTCTAGAAAACTAAATGATCTTCAGATTTGGGAATTGCTTGTAAATATTCTCTGGTTTTAGCAGGTTTTTTTTTTTCTTTATACTTCAGTTTCTTTCCACGAGTTGTTTTCTGTACTGTGTGGACAAAAAATAGGTTTGTAGCAAAAATGTTAATCCCTTTAGCTCAACTGTGTCTAAGGGAGCTTCCCAAAATTTACTTAACCACATCCCTTCAGATTTAAATAAAGCAGCCACATGCACCATCTCACATCAACAAGGAATGAAACATCATATTTGTCAGTGAAGGGGACACAGACAGATAGTTGAGAGATTAGGGGCAGAAGATGGAACCTTTCAATGCTAAATCACTTCTGGCCATCTATGTGTGGTAGGTTGACTGTTACTGAAATCATTACCATCTAAGGACTGTTGGGCTGTCTCCTAGGTGTCGAAGACATGGCAGTCTTCATCTTGTTTTTCTTAGTGTCCATATAGCACAAAATCCATCCTGATTAGTAGCCAGTGAATGTATTCCCCCTGGGCAAAGCAAAGCTTTCTTGGTTAATTTATCCCCCTGGGGCAAAGTGAAGCTTTCTTACTTTGTCCAAGGGGAAAGTTAGGGGTTGGAAGCATACTGTTTCAGGTACTGTCTATAGGCGTATGCCTCTGATACTTTCTTTAATCCTAGGAACATAATTTGAATTTTACTGTATACTCTACTATTTTAAGTTTGTTTATATACCTGACTCACTAAAAGAAAAAGACCCTCAAATTTAGTTTGCAAAAATGTAAATTGATGAACTACTGTAAGTATTCCCTACACAAGGAAAGCATTAAGTTGGAGAAAAGGTACATTGTTTGCATGCTTATATCTTTGGTTTTAAGCTTTGGGAAGATAATATAACCTTTTAAAACATATTTATTGATGCATGGCATATATATTGGTCAGCTTTCCAGTTGCTGGGACAAAATGCCTGACACGTACAACTTCAAGGAAGAAATGATTTATTGGACTCACAGTTACAGAAGTTTCACCTCGCGGTCAGTGGGGTCCAAAACAGGAACATCCTGGCCGGGGAATGAGGGGGAGCAAAGCTGTGCTCTTCATGTTGACCAAGAAGCAAAGTGCAGGAGAGGAGTGCCAGAGAGAAAGAGATAAACCCTCCGAAGGTCCCTAGTGAACCTGTCATCCTCCTGTGTCCACCTCCTCCCCACAGTCAGCCATATGTAGGATGGTTATGACTCCACTGATGTGTTCAGTGGCCCTGTGATCAAATCACCACTTCAGGCATTTCTTAATACAGTCAGGTTGAAGATTAAGTTTGTCTGGTACAGCGTATGAGCAGAAAAGTCCATGAATTGTAAGAGTTTTACAAAGTGAATACAGCCATAGAAAGAGCACCTCATTAGCAAACAAACCATGATCAGCCTCTCCAGAAGGATTTCCTTGTGCCCTGCTCGCTCAGTGCCTACCTTCTCCTTAGCCTACTTCTTTGTTATAATAATGTTGTTTCATGTTGGGGATTTAGCTCAGTGATTAGAGTGCTTGCCTTGCAAGCACAAGGGCCTGAGTTCGATCCCTGGCACCACAAAAAAAAAAAAAAAAAAAAAAAAAAGTTGTTTCTTTCGGGTTCACTGATATAATTTAGTTCATGAATCATTTATGATTTTTCTCTGAATTTAGGGTGAAAAACTTATTCAATTGTAGCCACCAAATAAAGATAAAGAATATGCACATTTGAAAATGAGATTTATAACCTTGAGACTTAGACTACCTCTGGCCAAAGTTTATTAATGGTTATACATTTATTTTCAATCATCTCACTGTGTATTTGTCTGCAGGTGGAGGTACCAAAAGGGAAGAAAATTAAATGCAAGGCCCAGACCATGAGGAATAAGTTACACAGAGAAATGATTGAGGAAAGGCAAAGTAGAAATAGCACTGCTTCACTAATAGTATTGTATTTCTACTTCTTAATTACATTATAAATTTGGCCAGAGTGTTTTTAAATCTTCTGGGTTTCAACTAAAGTGGAAACACTAATAACAACTTACTAAATTCATTTCTTTATAAGATATTCAACTCTAGGTAGATAGAATGAAAAACATTTTTTTCCCCACAGTGTGTTCTCTTATCACTAACTCTACCACAAAATTGGAAGATTGGCCTCTTTTTATCTTTACATAAATGGGAGTAGACTTCAGGTGATACTAGTTTTGAGCTCAGGAGACAAGATGTGGGAATGAATCTCCCTTTATGTCAAGGTCATAGTCAAACTGTCCTTTTCAGACTATCTGAAGCCATGAGGCAACTCCAACTTTATTGGTTCTTAGCAAATATCTTTGAGAGGGAGAGCACATACTTAATCTTTCACATTATACAGATAAGAAATGAAATCACTGAGCACTTCAATGATTTATGAAGTAGCAGGCAAAGAAAAAAGGAAAAGACATCTCCTGTCTTCTCTTTTGAGGTTCTTTTTTGGACTCTGCTCTTGTTCCTGTACCCACACATCCGCTTTTGTTAGTTCCTGGAATAATCACTGGACAAGTTATTTTCTCTTAAGGGGCAATGTGAAAAAGACAATAGGACCCTTTCTTATAAAGCCCTTGACCACTAATGTTCAGTTTTCCTTCTATTAAGTGCATGGACAAACTGCTTAATGACAGAAATGCCACTGCCAAAACTTTAAGGAGGTTAATCAATACTGAGCCTCAATAAAAATTTTGCCGTTATGTTTCCAAACACTGGAGTCCTCACGGAGACTTTTACATATTCACTGAAATGCTTTCAGAGCATAGAGGTCAGGCTCTTTAAGTTGTTCAGGTGTTGCCAACCGTCACCAGGTCCCTGTAGATTATAAACAAGGAACAGAGCCACTGTCCTCCTGTTCGATACTTGTTTTCCCAGAAGAGGGCTGGGGCTGCTGGCTAAAATGTCAGAATAAAACAAGACTTGTCTATTTTTAGCTTCAGCTCATATAGTTTCCCTCCTCTTTAATCATACATCAAGATTTTGGAGCAGCCATCTTTTCCAAGGCTCCAAGTTAGGGAGAGATGAAGTCAGTAAACAAAGGAGATACTTTAACACAAATAATTGCAATATATACTAAAATAATGGCATTTTATTTGATAAACATGTGGGTTCATTTTGACAATTATATCTAGTTTTTGACCAGATCTTTAGGAGAAAAAATGGGAATGTAATGCCAAGAGCTGCATAAGAAATTAAAATGACAATACAAAAAATGTAAATTCTCTAACAAGGAACTTCATTTTAGAGATCTTCCTTGCCTCCTTCATCCCATCACATAACTCCAGAAAATGCATGATCAATTTTTAGGTTAAAAGAACGGTTTGAATAGTATTTGGTAACAACTGGAATAGTTTCAATTGTACTAAGATCACCCAAGGTGTTGGGTAGTGGGGCGAGTAAGCTCAGGTAATTAAATCATACTAGTGTATCTATATGGATGGAAGATGCTTTGTTGAAAATTGAAGTATAGATTAAAGCTTAAGTGGTCATTCATTCTTTCACTAATTGTACAAATGTATATTCATGCATAGATAGCAGAAAGTATTAACTCCTATGTGGATGAAGGATGGATAGAAGTGATTTTAGATCAAAGAATGTGATCATAGGTGCTTTGTTAATTAACATTCAGCAAAAATGTAAATAAAGGTTCTAAATAAAGAGTGTAGCTGTATCTGGGAATAGAGTGTTTCACACAAAGGAAATAGAAACCGTGGTGAGAGTACACTGGGTATATTCCAGCTAGAATACAGAAAGCCGGAGGAACAAGACTTGATGAGGAAAGTGGCAAAACAGGTTGTCACAGGTGGGCAGAGATGGATCATACAATATCGTACAAGCCATGTCGCATGTGTCGGGCTGTACTATGTGAGATGGAGGGTATTAACCTGCTTTAGAATTTTGAACAAGGAAATTTGTGTCTGCATTTTGCCTTTAAACGATCACTGCCTTCTCTGTGAGACTAGACTGTTGGGTTACCAAGATAGAAGAAGGAGGACTACTTTGGAAATACACTTATTTGTTTAGGCAATCACTGTTGGTGGTTTCAAGTAGGTGATAGCAAGAGAGTAGTTCGACGAAGATGGATTTTGTGTGTTTTGGAAGAAGACTGGACAGTTTTGGTTTGAATAGGAGATGTGAGAAGGAAGAATCAAAGATGATGGCAAAGGTGTTGGTGCAGGAAGTGGTTGGAAGGAGTTGCCTTTTACCAACTTAGAAAAGACGGCAAGAGAAATAGATTTGAGAAGCATTAGAGAAAGCAAGTTCATTTAAGTTGAGACCATTTAAATTTGAGAACTTCTTTAATGTCCCAGTAGAGATGTCAAATCAGTGGCTAGATGAATCAGGTTCCAAAAATAACTCAAGGCTACTTTTATATAAATGAATCATCACCACTTTCGATGGGTCAAAGCCATTGGTCTGAGTGAGTTCACCTATGAAGTGGGTGAGATGGTAGATTGAATGAATAAAATTATTTATTAATAAATTCATAAATAATAGGTTATCTCTAAGATCCTTACAAACCTTGTGAGTAATTGAAATCTAATCAAAAAAACAGTCATTATATTGAATGAGAGATATACTTATTTGTAATGTATTCTAGTCCTACTCTTGAAAGTCATTATCTGTGGTTCATCGAACTTCATAAAATGACTTATAGCACCGTTATCTGGACTCTTGCAAGGGACCTGGTCAGACCATTTTTCATTTAGTCCTGGGTACTCAAATAATACGTTGTCTCTAATCATTGTTCTTAACCCCCCTTCAACAGTGTAACATTCATTCATCCATTCTCATTGCTTATTAGATAGTGTACTGTATTTGCAGTGAAATATTTACTGATTCATTTGTGAGAATATTTTCCAGAGTCAATTAATCAATGTACCAAAAAAAAAGATAACCTTTAAAAAATATTTAATAGTCTAAGCCAGTGTTTCTTAAAGCATGTTCTAAAGCCCATTAAATCTCAGAATTTAAATCCAGAAATTATTAAGTTAAACAGGTTTCTATATTGTAGGACTTCTTGGAGCCTTTAGTAAGCTAATGAACTTTATAACTGAAAAAAAAGAGAAAGATGCATATAATTTTTCTCATCCTCAGTTGATCTCAGAGTCTTCTTTATGCACAGCATGATGGAAGTCCAGCAACCTGAGAAATAAGCTTACTCCATTGTCCAGATGCATATTAACTGTTTAGTATTATTCTAGTCTGAGTAATAAAAGGAGTCAGCTTCTTCGCAAGCATTTCCAAATGATAAGCTCTATACTTTACACAGAACATCTCTTTATTCTTGTAAGATGTGAACACCACCATAATTAGCCCTTTTGTACAGATTCGGGGATGAAAGGAGGGAAACTAACACAGTTCTCCTAAGACCACGGAGCTCCTAGATGGGACTGCTACAATTGAATCCTACGTCTTCATAAGAAAGGCAAGTCCTCATATCGGTACTTCAGAAAGTGTGTGCCCTGAATCAGACATGCCTGTATTACTGGAAACTTATTAGAGGTTCCACTTTGATCCCCTGAATCAGCAAGTCTGGAGGTCTATCCCAGAACTCAGCATTTCAGCGAACCTTTCAGGTAATTCTAATAACACACTACAGCATGAAATCATGGGCTTAAATCTTTGCAGTAAACTGGTATAATATCTGTAACTGCTAAAGAAATCAAAGAAAGTGACTATATTGAGTGTTTGTTTTGAGTTAGAGAGTCTGTTTTTTGTACAAATCAGAAATTTATGTGGAGTCTTTAAAACACCAAGATGGTCCTCCAAACCCTGACTATCCTAAGGTGTGACCAGGTAAAAAAGCTTACAAAAGTTCCACTGATGATTTTGGTATTTTACCGCAATCAACAGCAGTGCAGAAATAAATAAGAAATAAACATTTTTGGTCTATAATAGTCCTTCCCAAATCTTAATTTGCACACAGGTAACCAGAGGACACTGTTAAAACTCAGATTCTGGTCCAAGATCCTGCATGTCTGTCAAGCTTCCTTTTGGTCCAAAAGTACACTTATTGAATAGCAAGGACTTAATTTGCTCTTACAATTTCTCAATCTCCCTAATACTTTATATTTAATAGTTATAAAATGTAAAGTTTGAGCTTAGTTCAGCAGCCATCCTGGAGAAATCTTGAGTGTTCTAAGCAGAAGGTATTAATACATGATTCATCACCTTGCACTGTTACATAATTCCTGTCCAGCTCCCTGGTCAGCCTGCCACATATTTAGAAAGTGGATCTAGAACATTCAGTGATTAACTGGGTAAATCTAAACAAACTGAAGATAAGCCGATCATCCTTCAAAATCAGGTACTTCCACCTAATATGGACAGATCCCATTCTAACTCAGAAATGACAACTGACGGTGGTATATCTTCATTGGTAATGACAACTGATGGTGGTACTTGGGGGGTCAGACTGGGAGTGTTGGTGAGAATTTTATGGTAGCGGTTGCCCAATAATCTCTGATGATCCTACACCAGTTTAAGATTCATAGACAGACTGTGAGAGCCACAGTTTGAACTGAGGTTGACGTCTTAGAACTCTCAATCTGAGTCACTATGATAGACCAGTCTTTCTGCAAAGCAAGTTTTCCCCAACAGGTTGTGAATGTGGCCTGGGCGTATTAGTCTTTGAAGTTTTACCTCACTTCTGTTATTTTTACTTTTCCATCCAAAGCTTTAAGAAAATTCTATTTGGGATATCTGTATATACACTTTAAAATAGATAAAATATTTGTAATGTTTCCTCACACACACATATATAATGCTACCGGGATCTGTGATCCAAAAACCGTGGAGACGACACTTGTGGAGCTCACATACATATTTGTAATTAAAATATAAGAACTGCTTGCTTCTCACAAGGCAGTACTATGCTAATAAATGTGCCTCTTTTTGAAAAAAAAATATGCATTTGGATACTTTCAAGGTCACAATCTATCATATTCCCTAGTGTAAGACTCCTTGGAAGCCCCTTTTATTGGCTTTGCCTAAATTCCACAAGTCACTCTAGTGGCAAGCTTATAAATGAGTGCCTGTTAATATCAAGTTTAAAGTATAGGAAATAGAATTAGTTCATTGGAATCCTAGGTTATTTTAATACATTTAGTAATTTTTTAATATTTTGAAATCTCATCTGCCTAAGCTTTTAAGACTTTCATAAGAATTTGAGCAATATAGAATGAGTTTCAAATCCTATTCGGAAAAGTAAGATTTGAAATGACCCCAATAGGTGGCAAAATTCATGCATATATTTATGTATATATTCCTTCTACCTGCATATATATATATATATATATATATACATATATATATATATATATATAATAGTATTAGTTCTGTAATGTTAGTTTGTACTGTATTTGTTTTTCTTTTCTTTTTAGAATTACATAATTTGATATGTGAGAAATATCTCAAATTGTTCTTCGTAGGCTGTATTCTATTTATCACTCCAGTCAATTTCTCCTAATACAGCAAGACATTATTTGATCCATTCGTAAAAAGTATGAAGTTAAATTTAAATAAGCTAAAATATTAATTGAGAGTATTGTAAAATGTCCTTCAAATTAAAGAGATAATATAAAGATAATAAATTACATTATTTGATATGACCATTTTTAAAGTTCCTTTAAACATCATCACTTAACCAAATAGCAAGACAATTCTAACAGAATACTTTTCATTATAGTTTAAAATGAATTTCTACACAATTAAGATCATTCCATTAAATAACAGCAAAAACCAGCAACAGTACCTGAGTGCTTAAAGACAGTAAATTGTAGGAGTAGCATGGGTTTTCTTGCATACTGTTCTTATCAGAGCATTGTTCCAGTCTGACTTCCGTGCCCCTACTCCATGATTTTCTTTCCCCCTTGAAGCAATGTCTTAGTCTCCTTTTAGGTTCCTCCTTCTCCTTCTACCAAAACTTTTAATTCTAGAATTTCTATGACTTTGCCCCATGTAGTGAATTGAATAATGTCTGACCTAAGATGGTATTTTCAAATCCGAACTTTAGTACCTGTGAACCTGTCCTGATTTGGAAACAAGGTCTTTTCAGATGTCATTGAGAATTTCAGGTTGAGATCATTCTGAGTGTAGGGCAGGTCCTCCATGTAATGAGGTTATTGCTTATAACATAAGGAAGAGAGACATCTGAGACACAGAGAGCAGGCAGCCCTGTGAAGACGGAGGCAGAGACTGAAGCTATGCTGACAAGAGCCACTGAGTTACAGGATCCACCAGAAGTTTTGAGGCAAAATGATTTCTCTCTAGGGCCTTAGAGGCAGTCAGTCACTGCTGACACCTTGATTTCTAGTTTGTAGTTTCCAGAACTGTGAGAGAATTAAAATCCTTGTTTTGAAACACTCATTTTGTGGGAATTTGTCACCAGATCCCAAGAAACTGATGTGCGCCGTGCTTCTTGTTTTCTCTCCCTTCTGTTCCGAGCTCCTCTGTCCTTTTATTCTAAAGAGATGATGAGCAATCAAACGTTCTGCTTATGCCGTGGCCTCGCCTGTGTGTGCAAGATGTCTACCTGCTATGTAATTCTACAGTGGTTGGCCATTTCCCTGACTCAACATTAAAATGTATCCAAAATAGAATGCCAACCCGATGACAAAGAACATTCTTTAGTATTATTTGTGTCACTGTGGGTTACCAGTGTTTCTCAAAGGTTTCTAAAGAAAACTGCCCTCATTCTTTATTTCCTTCTGTCATTATAACTGCCTTTCCCCATGCCCCATGTCTAATATATCAACATTGCTATGATTGATGACTTACAAATATTTCTCAAATACATCAGTTTCTCTTTATCTCTACTACTGTATATACATGTCTTCTTTTTACACTTCTTTTCCTTATTGGGTTCCTGGTTCCCTGTTTCCCTAGAAGCTGTGTTATTTTGAATTATCCAAAAGATAATTTAAAAAATATAAAACAGATCATGATATTTTCTTGCTTATCTTTCTTGTTTTTGATTTTCTTTTTTTTTTTATATTACTCTAAAGTCTCTAGTCTTCAGCATGACCTGTGAGGTCCCATATGGGTAGAGCTTTGCTTGTTGTACCACCATATCCTGACAGGATTCCTCTGCACTCTGCTGCTTTCTACACAGCATGTATTACTATACACGTTCGATGCTGACACTTACTTATTTTCATTTTCTGCCCATAAACTGTAAGCTCACGAAAGGCAACCTTGTAAACTGTCTTTACCACACCAATAAATGCCTGGGATCCAAAATGCTGTCTAGTGCTCCATAATAATTATGAAAAGAAAAAATAGTGAAACATAATACCTCCTTGGTATATTTATCAGGTTCTCTAAAGGGCTGTTCAGGGATTGCAAAAGGGAATTGAGGTGTGCTCTGTATATGTACCGTCTCCACCCAAAGAATGTAAACATGTACTGCAAACAAACAAACCAAAAAAGGTGGCGGTGGGGATGGGTGGAGGGCAGAGCGAGGGAAAGGAAAGAGGAATCGCGACATGACATGTACATGTACCAACCTTCCTCAAGGAATGTAAACATTATGTACCATGCATGTGTATTAACAACCTAAAGTTTAAAAATAAACAAAACAAAACTAAAAACAGCTGTTTAACTTCAAAACTGCAAAAGATAATATCTCCTACATATTCTCTACAATCATTAATGTCTATTCTTGTGTGTGTGTGTGTGTGTGTGAGTGCGTGTGCGTGTGTCCATTCTTACTAATATTTGGTATGTGTTGAATCCTTACTTTATTTCACATACTGTGCTGAAGTCTTCATTTTTGCAATCTGATTTTAATCCTTATAACAATTGAATAAGACAATTAATATTAAACTGCCTTCTACAAATGAGAGCTATCTTGAGAGCTCAGAGAGAGGAGGTGACTTGGCCCAGTCCACACAGCTATTGTAAAGTCAAGTGAAGTCTCTGCCAACAGAATCCATCTTCTTTGTGGCTGTGTCATCTCCCAAGAAATGAGTCTAAGATTTCAATGTATCTTTCAGTGATCTATCTTTAATCATGAATTTTCCTAACATCCAAAGGTAATCGCTAGGCACAGTGCAGCATAACTATAAATCCCAGCCTGCTACTAGGCAGGTTGAGACAGGAAGACCACTGAGCCCAGCAGTTCAAGGCCAGCCCACATAACAAAGTTGGGGGCAAAAATAAGTGATACTCTACTATTCAGTGCAACATTGCCCAAAGAAGTCTTCCTGTAAGAGACCAGTGCCTTTATTTTCTTGAAATTCTCTTGTTGAATGAAATTCTTACTTGTAAAATTTATTTTCTTAGTTACGTTGTAAGTGTAGGTGTGTTTGTAGATTGTATATAAGTTTCACAAAGTGGGTAAAAATCAAGCATAGTCATTTCAGTTGCATTTTGGCCAGCGAGAAACCTCATATATGGCAAGAGTTCCATGATGTTATAATGGAATGGAATTTTTTTTAACTTAGTGAAATTATAGCCATAGAAACATTGCAACACAAGGCATTAGTCACATTTTGTGGTGATGTTGTTATAAACTTCTATACTGTCTTATAGCAGTATTCCATAGCAATTATGTATCATGTGTAATACTAGGTAATGATCAACAGAGACTACGTTGTTGGTTTATTTATTCGTTATACTATTTATCATTGTTTTAGACTATATTACATCTTATTTAGAATAAGTTTATAACAGTAGGCGATATCACACAGTCAGCGGCCTCATCCACCTCAGTTTTGCCACATCTTTTCATACATTGAATGACTGACGGAGGCCATCTAGGTTTGTGTCAGTGCACTCTACATTGTTCATACGACGACCAGGTTCCCTTACAATGCCCTTTCTCCGTGTGCATTCCCATTTTTAACTGATTCATAACTGCACTTGAAGCCCTAGTGACCAAAGAAAAGTGGCAAAATTTGGGTGTTGTCAAACTCCATAATTGCTATAAGTTTCTTGTTTATTTCTGTAGACATATTTCCTCTAGCTCAGGTGCAATGTGTAGTTTTATGTGTTAATTTAACTAACCTGTTCTCAGATATTCGGTCAAGTATTGATCCAGATTTTGCTGTGTGGGCGATTTTTTTTTTCTTTTTTTAAATTTTTTTTTTTTTTTTTTTACCAAGAACGTGTATTGGTACATTGTATACATAATGATCATAATCAACATGGTTATTTTTTACCTGTACATGATACATCTTGGTTTTTTTTTTTTTTTTAATATGATTAACATTTAAATTGGTAGACTTTGAGTAAAGGGTGTTATGTTCTGAAATGCGAGCGGGCTTCACTGAATCACTTGAAGGCCTTAAAAGGCTGAGATCCCCTGAGGAAGGGGGAGTTCTGCCTCCTGGGTGCCTTGGGATGAAGACCAGGGTATCTGTCTTTCTCTGGGTGTGTCACCTCCTAATTTCATACTTTCCAGCTCCCTACAATTATGCAAGCACATTTCTTAAAATAAATCCTTCTTTTCTGTATCTGCATGATTTGCCGCTTCTCCTTCTCTGGAGAACTTCAACATACCGTGGAACATGTGTATGAAAGAAAAGCTTCTAACAGTTTTACTTGTATTTTTGTATCACTTGTTAAAGCAATCAAAAGGGATGGTGAGTTTCCTGAGAAGGGGAAATAAATCTGCCCCTTGATAGGGAGAGTCAAGGTTCTAGAAGGGCCAGTCAGTCAACTCCCAAACTGGTAATATCACCAAAGTCATTTCTGCAAAATATGATGTGACACATACTACTTTCTCTGATTTGTTGATATTTATCCTGACCAAGTCACACTACCAACACAGATTTCAAGGTGACTTTTTTCTTCCCTATTATAAGATCAAATACTTTGTTTCTCTTGTTTTCAAAGAAAATTCCGAGTCCTTTTCAAAGTTTTATTTATCAACACCTGTCCACCTTGATGTTACTCATCACTCATCATCAGTGTCATTTGGCATTAAAATACCATCTTACACATTGTATTGTGGAGGTAAAGGTCATACTAGTGAAAACATGGGCTCTGGGGTTAGGCAAGCTTAAACATACTCCTCCTACACATGAGTAGGGAAGTTGGAAAATTACATAATCTCTCTGCACTCGCCCAGCCTATACAGTGGGGTGAAGATAATACACTTCTCGTGATATTTTATCTCGTGATAAAAGGTAAATGACACAATTCTGATAATTTTTATGATGATGCCTAATATTTATTTATCACTTTCTCTATGTGAGATGTGGTTTCAGTCACATATCAACAAATGTCATTATTTCCATTCTACCAATAAGAACCTTAAAATTTAGGTTGTTACTGTGACATTCTCAAGGCACAAAATCTCTTTAATAGACAGTCTAAACCATGATACTGTGACTTTGTATTTCTGCCTTTGTATTCTCACTTTTCTGCCTAGTATTGTATCTTATGTACTGTAAGTGAACACATTTTGTTAAATTAATGGTTATTTAATTAAACAGTGTTTAAAGGATTCCATTCATATTTTGTTATAAATTGCAGTTCATATAGATCAATGTGCACAAGAGTATGACTACTAGGCATCTCAGATTTCAATGAATGATTTAGCTGTACCTTAAGAGAAATCATGTTGATCTTAATGACTAAAAAAAAAATCATGAAATGAAACTAAGTACCTACTGTAGGCAAGTTATGGTGTACCTGAAGGATCTTTAGTAATGAACATCATTGATTCCAAACTTATCAGTTACTAGCAAATGATATCCTAGGATTACTTTGGGTTTATACACAGTTGGTTTATACACTCTAAACATTCTGTGTATTTTTATAACGTAGTACTTTTTCTACAGACAGATACAAACGCACTCTGGTAGTTATGCTAATTTAAAATTAAATAGTGTAGTATATTGTAAAAGTAAAATACTTTAATAATATTATAGTGACACCGATTTTATGACATTCTTTCAAATTGTACTTGCTTTATTAAACTAGATCTTAGAACTTTGAAAGAGGAATGTAGGATTCCAACATACTAGAGAGAATATTGACTCTAAATGATGGTGTGATTTGAAATTTTCCCAACACACCTGAATTTTTGGATACTGTGCACTATCTATATATAAAATAGGCATTTTACAGAGATAATTTCTAAGGAATCTCAAGGTTCTAAATCTTTAAATTATAGATAAATAATATTAGATTACAGCCTGATTCAATTTTAAACTTTTCTTTTTCCAATACAATGTTTTCAAATACATGAAATGATCTTTCAACGCAGATGGTGGTACTTATTAAAGCAAAATCAAAAATCCAATTTTCCTCAAAAATTAATTAGAGAACATTTCAAAATTAGTATCCCATTCTCTTGGCACCGGTCAGCTGCAGTGGAAAACTGGCTCATCTGCTGAATAGATGACACAGGTTAACAGGTGGTTGCTGTACCTGTTTTATTAATTAATATGATCTGTTCTGTCCTTGCAATAATTTGAGTTTGAATCCCAAGTTCGGAGAACACCACATTCTTTCTTTTCTCATTTCATTCTAAGAAAATAGGTCTGTCATAACTTAGCATATTATGTCATAATATTGAAGTTCATGGATATAAAATTTTTTTACATATTAAAATGTGGGTGTAGAAAATGTACTAGTACAATTATATTGCTAGTTTAGAGTGCTGGAATATCAAATAAAATTCTTTCTCTGATTTAGTTAGGTGAAATATTAGTAGAAAGGTACCAATATGAATGTTTTCTAATAATATGGCAGACTAAAATCATACAAGTCTTTTCACAATAAAACATGTGGATTCCAGCTAGTGAGGAAGATAACATAGATTAGTAATGTATTGCTGCATTTGTACAAATTATTAGAAAATTCTGTGAGTCTCCTCCATGACATATAATCAGATTAATGAGCCTATGATACGGGAAATATAAGGAAAATAGCCCAAGAAGCACTGATTTACAGATGTAAGCCTCTGTCCTGCAGCAAGCAAAAATAATTGAGTTGGTATCTAGTTCATTGGCACAAACCAAAGCGTAATCAAGGAGAACCAAGATAATGGCACTCATTGACCGCAAGAGCATTCCTTTCCTGGGCGCCCCCAAATCCCAACAAATAACGTCAAACAAATGTAAGAACAAAGTAAGATCATGCAATACACAAAGGAACAGTGCGTGTAAATGGGAGTTCACAGACGTGATTAAACTACACCTTTCTATTCCCGTGTATGATACTGCATTTGTGAGGATGAAAATTTAAAATCTATTTGCGAAAGTGCTTTTAAAAATAAAAACAATAAAATCTCAAAATGAGAAAATAGTATCATCAGAAAATCACATCGATATGGAAAAAATGAACGTGTATGTTTTTAAGAATGAAAAACAAAATAATTGAAAATAAAAAGTAAACAGGATGAAGAACAGATAGCAGAGACCTGAAGTGAGATTTAGAAAACTACAGGGCAAATCTGAGCAGACCTCCCTGAATCTAGTCAGAAAGACAAAAGCAGGAACACTTTTCGAATGAAGAAAATATGGAGAATAGAATAAAGGTCTAAAGGATATCTCATCAGAGTCCTGTACATAGGAGGGGAAAAAAGGCCATATGAGAATAGACGATGTCTGACAGTCTTGAACTCTGATGAGATATCACACTATTGATAAGGAAGCACAATGCATATCATGAAGGATACAGAAAATTAAATCTACCAAAAAAAATAATTTTTATGCACCCAGAATTCATCACAATAAGAAAAGCTATTAAAAAAAATTCAAACATTTAGTATGGAAACCAGAGAAGCAGTGCAATGTATTTAAAGTGCCGACAGAAAATGATTCATGAACTATATAAAAACTTTCCATAGTTGTGTCTTAAGAACAAAGATCCAGGTATTTCAATATAAACCGAAAATATTTAACCCATGACAGAGCAATTACTAAAGTTTAAACTTTAGAAAAATGAAAGTAACTCTAGATAAAAGCCTGAAATCTGAGAAAGAATGTTAATCAAAAATATAAAAATTTGTAAATAAATTTGTAAAGGAAAAAATTTGCTTTCTCAAATAATAGGAGATCTGAAGAATGTGCAAATCAGAATATAGTGCTAAGAAATAACCTACTCTTAGATACTGTTTTTTAACAGTTAAGGGCAAAGATGTGAAGTTTTGTAAATTACTAAAACATTTGAAATTGAATATGTAACTTGAAAAAAATCACTAAAATTGACTAAGAGTACAAATAATGAGACAGTCCACTAAAATTGATTAAGGTTAGATATATGTACCGAGTGAATCCTCAAAAGCAGGGATGGGGGCAGAGAGAAGAAAAATAGAAAAAAAAGTGGACAAAATTCAGAGAAGTTAGAGTAAAATAAAATACATCAATATCCAAAATAAATGTGATAGGCTAAACACACCAGTGGGAAGATAGATATTAACAGAATAGACAACAAGAAAATTTAGCTATATGCTGCTTATGAAGCACATAATAACTACATAAAGTCAAGAACATTTAAGATAAAGTAGGGATTTTGTTTTTTAATCATATGATATGCCAGGCCTCATTGTCATCATTATGGCAAATGTTTATACAGTTTCCACTCTGTGCCAAACCTAATACTGAGCAGTTTGCATGGGCAAGCTCATTTCCCGCTCAACAGTTCTTACAAGTTTCAATAAAATATCCAATGTCATACATGGATTAAACAGCAGAACCAGAGTATGGTCCTAGGAATTATTCCTAACTAAGACTTAAGAAGATCATTATGTATGAACAAGTTGCAAGTTATGATGAGAATAAATTCTAAGTGAATATTTAAGCTTTAAATATAATTAGTAAATAGTGATATAATGACTGGATAAAAGTGACAAGACTCACAACTTGTTTGAATATTTCAACATACTTCTTCCACATACTAGTAAGTCAAGCAGGCAAACACAGGTAAACAAAGAAAAGCTTCCAGATAATTAACTCATAGGTTAAACACAGAAAAAAAGAAAATTTCCATATTCTTATAACTAGATAATAAAAATACTTCATTCCAAATATAAAAAACTAAGTCATTTGAAGAAGTTTTATAGCCATCAAGTGATTATTTTAGATAAAGGAGAAAAACAAAAACTACTAAACTCAGAAAAATTTTAAATGGAATAGCATAGATTTAAATAATTTCCAAGAAATAATAATAGTAAGAATAAAATGACTGAAAGAGAAATAAAGAGATAGTAGGTCTATGAAACCAAACATTAAAAAAGGCCAAAAAAATAATACAAGCCACTGGTAAGAGAATTTAGGAAATCAGTACTTTTACATATAACCAGAGCACATATTACAGAGAGAACAAAGATTTAAAAGATAAAGGGATGAATAACCTTATATTACTATAATAAGTCATTTAACAAAATAAATTTTAGCATGCCTTATGAAAATTACATCAAGTAGAAATAGCATATATACAAACACACACATATATATGTATATATGCATATGTGTATAAAACATTCATATATGTAAAATCATCACAACTATATATTCATTGACAAGTTTTCTAGATTTTGAAGAAGCAAGTATTTAAAGTAAACTCTAATATTAATACAAAAAGTTAGGCTAGGAAATGAGAAGGAAGGAAGGAAGGAATGAAGAAGGAAAAAGAAAATGTACAGGGCTAAGCGTGATGGTACATGCCTATAATCCCAGCTCTTAGAAGGCTGAGGTCATGAATTTCAGGAGATTCAAATGTGGGACATATCGTTCAGGGGCCACCATTCAACTCATTGCAGTGCTCTTATCTGAAAATTTATTTTAAAAGCGTGGTGTGAATTAGTTAGGATACAGAAAGAGATTATGTCCTCATTCTTTTGTCTCACCTTTTTCTTCTGTATCCTACTCATCAAATTCAAATTTCATGAACATGCAGAGTGGAGTAGGTGAAAAACAATGGAAAAGAGAAAGTAAGTTTCTAATAGTTTCTTGGTAGTTGTCGCACTGTTATTGTCCTTGTAGTTGCCTTTTTGTCTTTCATTTTTACTCAGAATTTCAGTCTTGTTCGGTACCCACCAGCATGTGCCCACCAGCATGGATTGAATTGTACCAACAATACACCAGCCAAAATCACGCAGTTGTTGATAATCACCTTCCAGGGTGCGGTCCAGGTTTTCCATGTTATACCCAGTGAAATATGAAGCGCAATTTTTTAGTTGCCTGAAAGCATTTTTTTCTCCTGAAATAAAGGAAAGTCATCTTCAGCGTGTTCGATTGCTTTTTGCTCAATTGCTGGTATGGAGAGGTGACCGTAGGATTATGGTTCACATCATAGGATTATGACAAAAAAAAAAAAAAAGATGAAAATCCTGTGAGGTTAGAGTGGGCAGTTTGGCCAGTAATGGGAAAGTTGTCTTTTTCAGACTTTACAATAAAAATTTTAGCATCTTTACAATTAGAACAAATCTTAGCTAGGTGTTCTGCTACTTGAAGCCTGAAGTGATTCTGCATGAAATTACAGGTGATGATTTTTAGATGCTTTCAACTCCTGTGTTTTTTTTTTTTAATATGCAATAAAATCAGCATGAAGATATTTGTTATAAATACTCTCTTTTACACATTTAGAGAGTAGAGCAAAGTCCTTTTTCTACCTAGAAAAGGGAAACTTCTTGGTCATACAAAACTGTTCTTGGTACTTCTAATTCTCTTTTGAATGGTTTAAAATATAGATTGTGGTTTTTCTTGGAAAAAATTAAATCCTGTAGATGTTGAAGTTTGAGTCTTTGTTTTTCTTTTCCTCTTTTCTGTGCTCTTTGAGAGAAATAATACCACTATTTGGTCCACACATGCTGTTTTGATACATGAGACAATGCTCAGAGCTGTCACATTATCATATCTACCTGACAGATTTTCTTGGCAAATAACAATGTTGACAGAAACAATTGACACACAACATCTAAAATATAAACCTCTCCTCAGATTATTGACTTGTGACTCTGAGAAGAACGGCCTTCGAGAGTCCTGACAATCAAAACCTGGCTTCTTAAGAAGTATGTGTTTAAAAGCCGCAGTGTGCTCCCGTGCTGCCTGGCAGAGGTTTACCTGATGTCGATGGTTAGTTTGGACACAGAAGGCTGTGTTTCTCACAGTGCACAAAATACTTTACCTAATACCTCTGTGAATTTAGATTTTTCAATGAAGTCAATTTTAAAACTCCATAAGATATTTTATTTCTCTGGTAGTTCCATTGATAGATCATTTTTTATAATATTTTACAATGTTCTTCGACTCAGGATAGTGTCACCCAAAGGTTATGATGTATTAGTTAACACTGGTATTCCTGTGCCATTATGGTTTCCCTGGGAGATAACAAACAGATTCACAGAGAGAGGGATGTCACGCTTGTAATCTCCAAGTACCAGTGGGTACAAGACTGGCACTTTGTGCTTAACAATTGCTTATATTACATTCCAGTTACTGGGAGATTCATTTAGCAATTATTACCTTTCTAGAACTGTCAGAATGAGACTAATCTCCAAAAGCCTTGCATTTCTTATCATAAATACCTGGATATATGTTCTTAGTGTCCCATTAAAATGTCGCTGGGTTGACATAGTTCTTCTTAAATATGAAACTGAAAATGCATTTTCAAAACAACATATCATTCCTCACAATAGGCATCCTTTAAATTTTTACATGCAATTTTAGTTATACGCTATATGAATGGGTATTTTATGTATTTAAATGAAGAAAATCCATCTCTTAAAAAAAGAAATTTCTCATCCCATTTGTTCTTTGGATACTTCTTCTTGGAGAATATTCACAAACTAAGAAACATTGTTTAAATTCCGTCATCACAATAAAAGCTTATTTTCAATATTTTCAGTATGTAATACGTGCACATAGGTACACACACACACGCACACACACACACACACACACACACACATTTATTGAACAGTAAATTTAGACTGAGAATGTAACACAGTTTTTGGAATCCAAATTATACTTCTGTGGACTGGAGACATAGTGCTATATTAGATATTTGTGTAGAATTATGAGGCCCTGGATTCTATTGCCAGTACAGCTAAAAATAAAACATATATTTATATATAATAAGATGTATAATATATATGAGTTCCAGAAAAGTTATTTGATTTTGCTCAGGCTCATGTTCTCCCTAACTTTTATGAGCTCTTGATTTCCATTCCAACCATGTGTATCTATTAGGAATCCTCCACGTGTGAGGGCCAGGTTCAGAATCAACTTTATTCAGAATTCATGTCATGTCACAGAATCCAACCTTTATCTCCTCTTCATCTAGATAAGTTCCACTTTCCTACCTGGCTGCAAAAGAGTTCCCCAAAATTTCTGGGATAACATTCTCTCAGGTACACGTGTATTAGGAAAAGAAGAGTCTTGGTTCAGTATTTTGTCCTAATTTATGTTCCCATGACTTTAATTTAGGCACAAACTCATTCTCTTAACAATTTATATAGCTAAACATGAATCTGATATAAAGTCAACTACAAGAGAAGCATTTGGGGAAAAGAGAAGGTCCTCTGGAGAAATACTGAAGAAGAATCATAAGATGAAAAGGTTTAACTAGATTCTAGACAAAAGAAATAAATCAATATTTGGAATTATTTAGACTGAACCTTCTGAATGTTCATATGTGATTACAATATTTTGTGCAGTATATGATTTCTAAGATCTTATTCATCTTTTATTCTGTGCTCCCAACCCATGAGTCTTTCCAGTTATATTTGATGGTTGGTTATTTTTAGATGTGTGTTCCTCAAAGGAGGTGTGCTGCCAGTTCAAGGTCTTGCAGTGAGTCAGTCATGGTGTAAGATATGCACGTGGTCTCACAGTTTCTTCAGACTGCAGATACTCAGTCAGGCATCCTGTGGGTGTGATCACCTTGCCTTCGCTCAGAAATTTATAAAGCATTTTCAACTTATTACACATGTGAGATCAAAAATGGATCAAAGTAGAAAGTATACATTTTATTTCATGTAAGATCAAGACTGTCCGTCTTTTCAATGAGCAGTTCTTCCCTTGTATGTAATCTATAGGTTGCGTTTAAGGTGTGCTTACCCCCTGTGGATGAAGACTCACATACGAAACATACAGAAGGCCTGTGTCTGTGGAGACCTATTTGATGGCATTTGGCAGAACTGAAATTCAGGACGGTTCCAAGTGAGAAAATATGAAATAGAATTTCAGAAGCAGCAAATTAGCATAAGTAAGAGTAAGGTTAAAGATTAAAAGTCCAAAGTATTTATAAAATCTTTTTAATCAGTATCTAGAAGGAATGCCATTAAATATATTGCCAGGAAATGCAGCTAAAGAAATAAGTAACTAGGTTTCACATCCTAAAATCAAAGTTGACTAAAATTAGATAAAAAGTTACTTCACACCTTTGCCTTCGACTCAGAAACTTAGTATCAGTCCGATTCAAAAGATAAACATCCCATCTGTGCAGCAGTCCCCGGGTATGTAGCATTGATGTTTATTTAGGGTACTAGTACTAATGTTTATTTAGGGTACTAGTACTAATCCCAACTCTCGATGTATGTTTCCTTCTTAAAACATAACAAACAGGACAGAAAGACTCGCAGGGACACATGCGGCGTGGTGGTATTGAGGAGCTTTCGGTCAGTGATCAAGAGATTCAGGTGGGAAAAGACACAGAAAGATTATAGTATCACTGTATGTTCTTGGAGTTCCTTTGATTGTAGGACCAGAAAACTGCGATAAGAAAGATCAGAACAGAGTTATACTAGACACTGGAAATTGGCATAGCAAATTGCCTTCTGAGTACAAATCTAGAAAATGTTTTAAAAAATGTGTAAGTAGAAATGTCAGAAAACCAGGGAAAACCTTACATACTCTGATGAAGACAGCGAAGACTGGGTAACTTTACCTGTTTTGACTCTTGCTTCAGTAATGTCCAGTACTCCACAGCCTGTGCCCCGAACTTCTTTTATGCTGCTAGAGTCTCCACCCATCTGGTCACATCTGTGGTCATGGCTGTCTAAATGATTTTTATAAACTGGCTGCAGATGGTTTTGTATGCTTATCTCTCCCATCTTTACAGTTCCTATGTTAGCTTCTGTTAGGAAAGAAGGAAAAGAAGCAGAGTTACGAGCCCACAGGACAGGCTGATTTCAGAACAAACCTGAGAGTGACCGCTCTGGCCCTAGAGACCAGACTGGCTGCTCTCGTCCGGGTTATGAGGATTTTTATAGGGTCATGGGCGTAAGGGTGGGGTGGGGGGGTTATTGAAAGGGAGCTGTGGTTCCGGGTTAGGGACAAGGCTTGGGAACACATAGGGAGTTGCAGATACTTGTCAAGCGCAGGGCTGAGTATTGATGGGAGTTATGGATTGTAGTCATGGTCACTGGGCTTGGGGTACTTGTTGAACACAAGGCTGCACAATGATGGGAATTACTGGGCCTTATCCACCGTGATTATACATTTCCAGAAGGTACACAAGCCCAGCGAGGTGGAGGGTGGACGTTTAGCTCAGAACGGTGGTAGTAAGATTCCTTCAGCTTCTGCTGCAGATTCCACACTTTTACGTCTGGCTGCCTGGTCACCATTTCTACTTGATGATGTACCAAACATTTCAAATGTTATATAAACGTAGAAAATACTCTTTTTCTCTCTAGTTTGCCTTGAAATGTGTTTTGTCTGATATAAAGAAAATGATAGATACCTGATTAGTATTTAGCTTACATATTTTTTTTTTCATTCCTGTGCTGTTAATTGCTGAATCCCCTAAAACCACAATCCAGCATAAAATTTTCCCCCTTTACATTGTGTATGTTCAGGATGTTTAATCCCAATGATGAAATGCTGACTAACATGACACCCGTGTCTGTACCGTGCAAGTGAAGAGACTGAGTTTTGAGAAGCTGCCAGTCCTTAGAATAAATTCTTTGCTACTCTCCCAGCCACTGCCCTCTCCCTTCTTCTTCCCTAAACTTTTAACTCCCCGAACTTCTGCCACGATGTTTAATTTTATCTTCTTATAAATTTTACTTAACTGGAATCTTGCAAAAGTTTTTGCGTTTTTATTTAGTTGGCCTCGTTTGTGTGATTCATTTGTGTATTGCATATATTTCAATTTTATTCCTCCAGTGTATTTTAAAAGATGAGGATATCGTATGAATATACATTTATGTTTCTTTGTATTGGAGGACATTTCTGTTTTCTACAGCTTTTGATTACTGCAAATGACTTTTGCAGTCTTTGCAAGTCTTTGTACATGTCATTTATGGAGATTTTTGTATATGTCTTAGACACACATGCATGCACGTTGGTAGGGCTTATATTAGGTTGTATGATGAGTGTTCAACATTAGACACTAATGCAACTTTTTTCACAGATGCTGTGCACCAAAAAAAAGGAGACGTTGGGGATTTAGTTCAGTGATTAGAGTGCTTGCCTAGCAAGCGCAAGGCCCTGAGTTTCATCCCCAGCACCAATAAATACATAAATACAAATTTAAAAAGTGCTCTATATACTGCACCACTAATAGTATAAGGGTTACTGGTATTTCATATATATTCCATTACTGGGACTTAGTCTTGTTTTAGTTGCTCAAGTGAATGTACTTTGATATTATGATTGTAAATTGCAATTCTCTGATTATGAGGCTAAGCACATTTTAATCTTTAGATTAAACATTTCAGTATCCTTTGTGAGAAGTATCACTGAAATCCTTTGTTCTTTTACCTTTTGAATCGTATGTCATCTTTGTAGTGATACACAGGCATGTTTTATATATTATGGACATCTTCTCCCACACTGCACATTTCCTTTCTCTCTTTATATAATTTCTGATGAATAAGTTTTTAATGTAATGTACTTTATTTGTTAATGTGTGTTTGTAGCTATTGCTTATCATTTAACAACCATTTCCCTACTCTTCAGTAAGATAAAAATACTCTCCTAATAATATCTTTTGGAATCCCATCGCTATGCCTTTTCAATTTAGGTCTATAATCCACTTGGAATTTACTATTGTGCATGGACTAAAGTAGGAGTCAAGTTTCATTTTGTATTTCCATATGGGGATGTAATTGAAACAACACCATTTATTGAAATAACTGTCTTTTCTTCACTACTGTTTGCCATAAATGAATTGCCCATACAGATGTAGATCTATCTGCATGTGAATTTTCCAATAATGTTCCTTTGGAATATATGATAATTAAGCAAACATCAAACTGGCCTTTCGGTAGCTTTGTAATTAATCTTGATATCTAGTAGAGCAACTCCTCCCTCCCACTTGTCTCTCCTAAGGCTGCCTTGGCTATTATTAATCTGTATTTTCAGAATAAATCTGTAGAATTGGCTTGAAATCTCTCTCTCTCTGATTCTTGGTCTCTCTGTCTGTCTGTCTGTCTCTCTCTTACACACACACACACACACACACACACACACACCCCAATTGGGATTTTGATAGAGATTGTACCATATCTATAAATCAAACTGCTGTAATTGAGCTGTTTTTAAAATTGAATTTTTTAAAGTCCATAGCCGTAGAATTTCTGCTTATTTTGTTCTGGTTTAATCTTACTCAAGATATTAAATGTTCTGTACCTTACTCATCGTTTGTTAGAAATTTCCTTAGGCAGTTGGCATCTCTCATGATATTTAAATTTTTTAAAATTTCATCTTCTATTGCATATTTCTGATTTAGAGAATTTTAACTGATAGGTAATTGCATGTACACGTTAGTCTCATAGTCAGTAATCGTAATAACTTACCTGCTTTATTTTTAACTTGCATGTAGTCAAATGCTGTAAGACAGTAGTTTCTATTCAGTTGCTTGGTAAAGTTGGTTTGTGTCTGTGTGTCTGTCTTAATAGAATTGTTTTTAATGTACACAGACATGGACTAGGATTTTAATACTAGGATGCTTATTGACCTTAGTCAAATTAGTTATCTTCCTATTTTTTTTTTAAACCAGTAGGATGGATCTGAACCTTCCAGCCTCTTTCTCCCTGTTACATGAAACTAGTCATTGAATTTAAAGAAGGCCCACCCTAAATCCAAGTTAATCTCATTTGTGGGTCTCTAATTTAATTGCGTGTACTAAAATCCTGTTTCTAAAGGTCATGTTGGTGGGCCCCAGGCATTAAGACTAGAACGTATCTATCTAAGCTGCTGTAGTCTGTAAATGAAAAAGTAAATAAAACTCACTACACTTAATACTCTTAAAATAAATTTAAGTATTGAACATCAAAATCATATTCTTTTTCTAAAAATTATCTAGTATAAGTAGAGTTTGGGGTATTATGCTGATTATGTACCCACAGAATTAGCAGAAATAAATTTCAGCCCCTGGAAAAAGTAACCATTCCTTTTAATCATATTTCTGTGAAGTCCATGTTTATTTGAATAAATAATATACATTTAAATGTATTAACTTTTGCCATTTGGTAGTCTGGCTTTTGCTTCATTTTTTATAAAGAATTCTCTTAGCTATTTTGGTACGAAAAGACTTTTAGAATATGATTGTTTGGTAATAGAGATAAAAGTTTTGTTTTCTTCAGCCAGATTTTTATTTTATTGTAGATAAGTCATACATATAAGATTTATGATTTAGTCTTTCAAGGTCAACATCTTTTTGTTTTCATTTAGTCTCCATTTTGTTGTACATTCAGTTCCTGTCAAAAATGGATAATCACAGGCCTTTGCCTTCTTGCCCCTGGTGTCAGTTCAGTATTTCAGAGTCACACTCTCAAAACTTCTGCATACTTTTATGTTTTAACATGCTACCTGATCAAACCGTTGATATTAATGATAAATGTCCAATTCATTTTAATATTTTAAGTTTTTATATTTTTATTCTCAGATTATTGAAAAAGATAAACACTTTCATGTTTATCTGTGAAATTTTAATTTTTCGTGTGTGTGAAATACTTACCAAGACACAAGTTTCCTTTTGTGTAATCAGATCAGTTACATTTCTATAAAAAATAACATCTGTTTCTAATAACAGTAAATTTCATTTAGTTGCCATTTCCCACATGATAAATAAAACAAAAAACTGATAAAATGAAAGTTCAAAGATGAACAGAATAATCGCAGTGTATTTGTAGTACAACTCTAAAATAATTCCTTGTGAATCACTCAGAAAGGATTTACCTTCTGTCTCCTTCAAATCTTCCCTTCAGCTCTTGAGACCACATATTAATATGTTCTGTTCCTTCTTGCAGGCCCTTAGGTAATGCATATTAATAATACACACAGGCCGACAAGTTGGTTAATGACTCTTGGGCTATTAGGGTACCCTCTCGTACTCACTTTACCTTCGCGGTCATTCAGCTCCTGGAACAAAATTGCATCATATAAAGAGAATGTGACACAATTTCAATGACTTCCAAAGTTATAATAATTTTTCTCAATCTTGTCACAGGAATTGCATAATAGTCACCCCATAAAGAATCAAAATGGAATACAGAGAAGTATTTCCACAGTAGAGAATAAATACCACTAATCTAAAATCAACAGTGCTGCAAAGCCTGAAACTTTTTGTGTACTGGCTGATATGACGCCATGAATGGAAAACATCATACGTGACCATAGTGAGGGGTTGTGACAACACAGGTCTCTCTAAATATTTCATGAAAGTATGATACAAATGGATTTCATCTTAAGATTTGGGTCTCATCCCCAATTACCATGCATATACAAATATTACAAAATTAGAAACTATTCCAAATCTGAAACTCTTGGCCCCACACATTTTGCATAAGGAAATACTTGACTCGTGTTAAGAATCTCCATCTCATTTAATTGGCATTGGATACTTCTTTGTTATTCTAAATAGTGTTGGGAAATGAAGACATTATCTTTCCCACATTTACCCTGATATGTAAAAAGGATTGCGTTTCAGTTAAAGATCTGGAAGACCTGAGAAAATATTATATAATAAAAGTATTCACATGTCATTGATTGTTGTTAAAAGATCAAAAGAAAAATATTTTATGGATACATCATCATTGAAATGAGCTAGCTTTTTAGTACCAGATGTGGGAAAATATGAAATTTATGTGTTCTTCCCTGTCCAAATTCACTACCAAATATATTTATTATTATTTTTATACAAGACATATATAAATAATTTTACTGACCAAATATTTGTAAAAAGTTTCCCAGTTTTCATTGTAGTGATATAGTACAAAACTTGATGATGACAACTAGTTTAGACTAGTTTGGAGATAATTTTAGAGGTAATGCATAAGACAAAAGGCGGGTACACAATAATTACATGAATTTATATATACTAGATGTATTCAGAATTATGACATACTTGTAGATATTCTAATTATATTCATGCATAGAGACAGGGATGATTTAAAATGTATGGTAGTTAGGAAATTTGTGAGTGTAATTACAACAGGTGTCTTGAAAGATGTTACTGTTGAATTCTATCTATGTTTCTTTAATTTGATAGACTGTCTTAAATATGACAGTATTAAGCATGACGATTTTTGTGTGGACTTCCTTTGATAGAATATTTTGAATATGACAGTACGAAGCATGACAACTTGTATGTGAACTGCACCATAAAAAATATGGCAACTTTCTGAAGTTTAAGAATATTTGAAGTCACATCCTCAAAGTTGTGAAAAAATCAGGAAATTTAAAGGCACCCAATAGCATTACAAATACCATTGCAATACTTAATTATTACTGCTGATCCCAGTTTTCCAAGTGCAGTGAATAATTTAAGTGTATTGGGTAATTTTACACATATATGGGGTGAACCTTAATATACTATACTAAAAATTTGTAATATCAACACATGTGAATATGAATCATTAAAAAATCAAGAAGGGACAATACATTTATAAGCGTATTTCCACATCAGCCAAATTTGCAGCTGCGAGGAACAAGATAGGAAAAGTTTTGGGTTGGCTTCGTATGACAGGCAGAAGCAACTTCATTTGAAAGTGTGAAAAATGCCATTTTTCTTCACAGTTGTGTTTTGCATGTGGATTGCTGCATAGCCCATTCACAAGTCTTTTGAGCACTAAGTACTCTCTCTGAGTGTAGGAACTGAGATAAACCTCATCAGCAAGTTGTCCAGGGTGACAAAATACTGCTCCTACCAGTTTCCTGGCTTTTTCTACCTACTGCCAGCAACAGGAATAGCTAAGCAACATGAAACTGTTTCACACGGTAAAGATTTTTTAAACAATAATGATGACACCCAAGTGAGAGTGTAGGATGGTCTCATCGGGGTGTCTTTGTTGGAGTGCTACCTCTTGCTTGCTCAGGGAGAATATCAGTTTCTTTTCCGGGAGCTGAGGGTTTTGTTTTGTTTTGTTTTGTTTTGTTTCAATTTATCCAAAATTACACAGACTTACAGACCATTACAGAAACTTACAGATCATAATATGTTGTGTTTATAACAGTGTAAACAATCATATATATGCAGTATTAGGTCGCAAATACGTAATGTAAACAATCATATATATGCAGTATTAAGTTGCAAATATATAAAGTAATGTAAACTATCTTATATGCAGTATTAAGTCGCAAATACATAAAGTTGACTGTCGTACCTAGTACACGTGTTATTGTTTTAAATTTGAGTGATTAGGTAGGTTCTTGTTTTTAGGCTATCTCTATTCCTCTGAATTCTTGCCCCCCCCCCCCATCTTGTCTTCTTCTTGTTCCTTTGGACCCTTTGACTACTGGTTGAGATCTGTTCCCTTGTCTTTTTGTATCCATTATTTACCATTTTCTTTTGTTTGTATTTTGCCTCATTCAAATGAGGGAGACCATATGGTATTCAAGCTTGTGCATCTGGCTTATTTCACTCAACATTATATTTTCCAGGGCCATCCATTTTCTATAAAAGATTGTAATTTGTCCTTCTTCATAGTTGAGTAGTATTCCGTTGTACATAGGTACCACATTTTGTTCATCCAGTTATCTGTTTATGGTTATACAGGGTGCTTCCAGAATTTAGCTATTCTGAACTGTGCTGCTATACATGGGTATCCAAGCATCTCTGTAGTATGGTGTCTTTAGCTCTTTAGGGAAGATACCTAGTAAGGGAATGGCTGGCTCGTATGGAATTTCTACTTTCAGGCTTTTGAGAAATCTCCATACTGATTTCCATAATGGTTGTACTAGTTTACATTCCTACAAATGATATAGGAGGGCTCCTTTTTCACCACAGCCATGCCAGCACTTGTTATTGTTTGATTTCCTAACGACTGCCATTCTTTCCGGCGTAAGAGGGAATCTTAGTGTTGTTTTAGTATGCGTTTCTCTAATGGCCAAAGATGTTGAACGTTTCTTTTTCATGTATTTGTTGGCCATTTGTTTTTCTTCCATTGTGAAGGTCTGTTCATTTCTCTAGCCCAGTTCTTGAGTGGGTCATTAATCTTAAGTGGTTTAATTTTTTTGAGTTCTTTGTATATTCTAGATATTAGTCTTCTGTCTGAGGAGTAGCTGGCAAAGGTGTTTTCCTGTTTCATAGTTTTCAGTGGGGCACTTCAGAGTCGTGGGATATTTTCCAAAAGATGCCATCCACACCCATACAGTATTTGGTTTGGGTGGTTTGGGCTACAGTTTTGTTAGTTTTTTGATTTATTAATTAAGTAGCATTTTTTTTTTTTTACATTAAGCTGTGTGTCCAGATAACTGCTTAGGAATCACTAACCTAGAAAGTCTTTTTGTGCCTTGATGGTATCTGCTTTTGCTTTAGGATTGTCATACTTCTAATGTGCCATGTTTCCAATGCTGAACTAACAGCTAGATATTCTATGTTCTCATCTGGTAAGATATCTTTATATAGGTTTTCACATGTAGTTTCATTGTCTCATAAGGTCCTGGAAGCATGGACCTTATGCATTCTGAATCTTCAGTTTTATTGGTAGAGATAAAACAGCTATTTTAAAACTTCTCCGTGTCTCCTTCTTGGGTCCCTGTAGATGAACTTGGCAGTTTTTCCTAGAGATATGTGTTTTTTTCTCCAAAAGCTCCCTTTGATGAGTTATGTTAGACACACTATGCGCTTTGCCTCTTAATAGCTGTGTGTTTTGGGGGTAACTTCAGACAGGTGAAGCATAGCTCAGACACACAGACTTCAGTTTGGGAGAACTTCATTTTGAAAACATAAAAGATGGCAATTTAGAGGATATGTTACAAAAATTAATTTGATGTGGTTGTTTCTATTGTTGTAAAAATGCATTCATTTCCAAGAAAATAAGCTTCAATTTATAGTCCTAGAGACAGATTTGGGGAAGGCACGAGGGAGCCGGATGGGAAGGCAGAGAGGAAGAAAGGATGAGCACCTAGTTCAGGAGAGAATTGAAAAAGGCCTCGTTTTTTAAGTACAGACCAGTTTTGTATGCTTATTTCCAAAACTTTTGTACGTTCACAAAACATGTCTGAGGTCGGTGGCCTTGCTCAGGCTGAGATTTCTCTACATTATTATGATGTTGATTCAAATGTGTGAAAAGGGAAGCTTAATTGTCTGTTTTTTTCTGCTGAAACTATACAGCCAAATATGTGTGCTTTGCCACCTGACAATTACATTGAATCAGTTTTGGATTTGGTTTTATTGGCTAAGTCAGGTTGTAGAATATTTCATTTTAATGGTGTTAAAATTGTGATTCATTTGCTTTCATCACTGAAACAGACTTGATCAAAGGCCTGTGAAACAAGAGAGACCTCGCATTGTTTAATTGCTTTCTTTTATTGTTATCAAGGGGATGTCTACTGCAAAGCAGTATTAAGAAACTTTGCTTACAACTCAAAACCCACAGCGTACCATGTGCCAATACATTCCAAAAACTTCTCCTAACATTTCAAGTAATTATAACCCTTCGACATTTCATTCTTTGTTTTATGTTTTTCGTAATGTGAATCTAAAAGAATTTTCTGGCAAATACAGATTCCCATTCATTATGAGAAGTAAGAGAGGGGAGAAATGGAAATAATAAAATCAGAATCTTTTTCACCAGCTTATAAAATGCTAGTAACATATATTAATATTGTTTCCAGCATATGACTAACATTTCATAAAAGAAAGTAAGAAGAGATATTGGGGGAGGGGAAGACTTTATTCATTATTACATATTTGCAATACATAATGATTGCATTCATCATGGGGAATTGACACATATACATAATACATCGTAATAATTTTTTATTCCCCTTCTCTCTTCTCCCTCCCCCTCACTCTAGATTCCCTTCAGTTTGCAAAAGACTTATCTCCTTGTATCCTATAGTCTTTTATTTTGCTATTTAGATTGTTTGTATTTCAGGTTTCTTAAATAATGCATGCTATGTAATGTTAAAGTTTGTTTAACTTATTTCACTTAATATTATGTAGTCACTCTCATTAGAAACATGTTATGAGGAGTAAATGGCATAATGCAAAAATTTAGCAGTTTGCATATTGTAATCACTGTAAATACTTATTCCCTCATAACTAATAATTGAATAAGTCTATGTCATGTGAATTATACAGTAGTTATCCTGTTTTTGTGCTATTTGTTTTGGCTTGATTTTATAGTTTCTTAAATCTTTGGCCCTTCCTGATTCTAGTATCCAAATGGTATTTCTGAAAATCCAAATCACCCGCTTGTTTAAATACTTGAAATATTTTGCACCAATTCTTTGTCATTGATCTTCAACTTTCACCTTCCAAACATTGTAGAAATATTGTCTGAATATACACACACTAATACATACATGTATTATAAATAAAAATAAACATACTGACAATCATACAGGGGAAGTATATAATGTCCTGGTAGCTTTTAGATTTTATTATTGCCTTCATCATCTCCCTTGTTTTCCCCTCCTGCCTGTATTCTCTCCACCCTCATGCCCACACTTCCGTTGCTGTGGTTTCCCTTAGGCTTTCCTCGTGGTTAAAGTTGCTGTGTCTTCAGAGCATACCACATTGTCTCTGAGTTTGGTTATTCTTTTGCCAGTCACTGTGACTAGAGTAATTGCTTAGTGTGGTTGGTCAGACACAGCACAGACACCTCTGCTGCTACCATGCGGAGGCAGTGTGATTACTAGCAGCTAATATGGCAGGAAATGGAAGAGGGTAGACATCCCAAATAAAGACGTCAGCTTCTGTTAGAAGAAATCATGAGTGGAATGGGGTAGGGGGGATCCAACAAATTCCATTTTAGCCTATAATCCATGACGCTCAAAATGGGTTACATGTTTCCACTTACACTTTTTATTGTGGAGCTGATATATTGACATTTTATTGTGGAAAAGGCAACTGAGTTACATGAAATAACACAGTGGATCATCTATAAATTAGTATATATTTAAAACAAAACAAAAACTTTCATTGTAACACCCTGTATTAGTCACATTCAGATCTCTGGGACAAAATAACAGATACCTGCAACTTAAAAGGGGAAGGCTTGACTTTTCCTGTCAGTTTCACAAGATTCGGTGCGCAACTGGCTGGCTCCAAGTTACAAGGCGCATGGTGAAAGGTCATGGCAAAGGACAACTGTTTACCACATGGCAGCCAGGAAGCAGAGAGAGAAGGGAGATGTCAGCGGCATAATATATCCTTTCTGCTTATGCCCCTGCTAACCTGCCTCCTCCAACTGGACGCCATCTGTGATAGCCCTTTCTGTGCTGTAATAATCGATGGATAAATTCACTGATGAGTATAAGGCTTCCATGATCCAATCGCCTTCCAGATGGCCCACTTCTGAACACATGAGACCTTGGGGGGATATTTTAAACCTAAATCATATATATACATCACAAGGGAGGTGTCATGGGATTCTAATGTTTTTCATGGTTGAAAATTTGAGAGTTGGAAGATGGAGGCCCTATCACACCATACAAAGCCTTTCAGACTATGCCATGCTCTTCTACTTCAACATCTTATTGTATTATTTCTACTTTCCCTTCTCCCACTCCCATCCAGGTCTTCTTGTGGCATTATTTTCTCAGGCTGCATGCTAGCCCATTATAACTGTGGTTTGCACATGTAATTTATATCCACTATCATTGTTTGTGAAAGACTTAATCAATACCTGACCAAGAGTTCTCTATTAATATTAAGTTACTTTGAACCAGAAAACCAGCAAAATTAAGTACATGCAAAGTGTTAACAAATTCAGTGGCCATTTGGCCATCGTGGATATAAGAGGCAAAGGAGAACTCCTAGCCAATGAATAAAGTAAGGTGAAATTCCTGTGGAATGGTCAAACTACAAATTCATTATGCTGCTCTTATATTTGTGCTAACAGAATGGTGTGTGGATAGGATATGAAATGTAAACCTGGCCTTGGGCCAAACTCTCCTGAGATCTACAGATTGCTGACAACTACAGATACTTGTTACCTTTTTTGGCTGAGCTATAAAGGCATGGAGATAGAGATAAGAAATACAGTTTCAGGATTGCTTCAATTTAACTCCCTATTAGCTGTATTTTGTTATTATGGTTTCCATTGATCACATACACATAATCATGTACAGAAATGAAAATATAATTTCAATCACTTCATATTTGTATGCTTTGGTTAACCAAGAATTACATAAAGCAGCTCTTTGGTTTGGTATGTATATGTGACAGGGACTGAAAATGTTGGCTCTTCATACAGTGATGTGATTTCAACCTCACATATTTCTATTACAGTCTAGAAGTATCATAGCTTGCCTTTCAGAAAAATTCAGTTATTTGCTTATGAAATCTAAATGTATACATTCTAATTACTTAAAACTTTTTGCACTAAAATAAATGAATTACACTGGAATAACTTGGAATTTCCATTTAAACCCGACTTAAAACTTGGATAATCTTCAAATTCTCAATTGAAAATTAATAGCTCTCTCTTAAAACCTGTGTAGTAGAAGCAGCAGCCAACTCAGTAGTGCCAAATATTTATGGCATAATCTTGTCAGCCCCTTCATAGACGCTAACATTAAGAACAGCTTTCCCGTTTCAAGTCTCTGAAAATTCCAGTTCATATGGTATCAGTTTGAAAATGAAAACTTAGAACTCCTGAGTTTTTATTTCACATTCTTGTTTGGCCTTTATTAAGCTGCATGAACAAAAAGGCATAGCTAAACTTTTCTGGAGTGTTAATTTTTCAGCTCTAATGCACAGCAAATAACACAGTAAATATTATGTCTCACAGATTAGTTTATACAGATATGTATAAAAGTTATACCTTAATGTGGTTGAAGTATTTAATAGTTCCACAAAAAATAGATAGATAAATAGCATAGTGGTCAGGTTTCTGTTGCTGTGACAAAATTGCTGAGAAAAACAGTTTGTAAGGAGGAAAGGTTATTTGGGCTCATGGTTTCAGAGGGTTCAGTCCATGAATAAACTGACTGCACGCTTTGGGGCCTATGGTGAAGCAGATCATCACAACAGTGATCATGTGGTAGAACAAAGATGCTCACATTATGGTAGATGTGAAGCAAAGAGAGAAAGGGCTGCCATCCCAGTATCTCCAAGGTTATACCCCCCCAGTGACCCCATTTTCTCCCACTAGGCCCTGTCCCCAAAACTTACCCCACCTCTCAACAGTGCACAGACCAAGATGAAGCCTTTAGCATATAGGCCTTCTAGGGGCGTTTAAGATCTCAAGAATACATAGAGTCCCTATATCTACTTATTATTCCTTCTCCCTAAAAATAAGCATTTCAGCACTTTCACTTTAATCTGATTTTTAGTGTTTACTGTTATTCCCACAAATTATTCTAACAGTTAATTTTCACTTTCAAGCTTCGTTTGTTATCGTCCCTCTGTGGAGGGTATTTCACTTTATATATTTACCCTTCTCATCCTCCCCTGTCCTCTCAGTGTATTCTCATCATGATTGTGATTGACTTAAATCCTTTTCCTTTCCCACACAGTATTTTGAATAGTAATTCCAAGATGAATTCACGATTCATTTGATGGTTCGATGTGGTAGTTTGCTAGGGCAGCCATAATGAAGTACTTTAAACTAAGTGGCTTAAACAACAGAAATTGACTTTGTTAGTTCTGAAAGCTGGAAGTCCCAGATCAAGGTGTCAAAGTTCAGTTTTTTTCTGAGATGTCTCCTTAGATGGTCATCTTCTCTGTGTGTCTTCATACAGTCTTCTCTCTGTTTCTGTCGGTACCCAGAGTTCCTCTTGTCGTGAGGAAGTCAGTTATATTGAATTACATCTAACCTTAATGAACTCATTTTAACTTTATGACCTCTTTAAAAATCCTATTTTCTTTAAAGTTTTTGTTTAGTACTGAGGATTGCAGGATTGAACCCAAGCCCTTCACACTGAGCTATATATATTGCTTAGCACTTTTTTAAAACTACTTTTTTAAATTTTAAGGTAGGCCACTGATAAGTCACTAAGTTGTCCAGGCTGGGCTTGAATTTGTGATCCTCCTGTCTCAGCCTCCCAGAGGGCTAGGATTATAGACATGCATCACCACATCCAGCTTAAATATCTTATTTTGAAATATAGTCTCATTCTGAGGTTCTGGTTGTTAGGAATTTAGTATATGGTTCACACCATAACACGTAATTTCCTATGTAATCCTCAAAAAAATCATAAACTCATCACAAATTACATAAACGCTCTCTGTCCAGATTCCCTGACACATCAACTAGTCTTTCCTCTTCCTCCTCGTCCTCCTCCTCCTCTTCCTCATCATCATCGTCATCTTGGCTAAGACAGTCGAAACAGACAAAAATAGAAATTGGTACTAAAAAGGCTGGTGCTAGCATGTGATCACACCTACACACAATGTCTGTTGCTATGTCTGTGAATGTAGAAACAACTTTGAAACCGTGCAATGGGTAAAGGCTGAAAGTGATCTCGCTACGGATGCTGGTACCGCCGCGATGGCATTAGGAAGGGTCGCTCTGGTGAGACAGCTCAGAAGCAGAGGTAAGCAGATGGAAAGAAGGTTGCCACGTGTTTAGAGAATGCATGAAGGGTCACGAGGGGGAGGTGGACAGAGAGGTGGATGATGAGACCTGTTCTGATGAGACTTCAGGACGAACGTGTCCTGAAGGACAGGAAAACCGAAGGAAATGCAGTTTTTGTTATAAAATGCCAGAGAGCCTGGCTGTGTTGTGAAAGTCGTTGAATGTTCCAAAAGGAGGAAGAAAAGGAGGAAGAAGTGGTGAAGTATAAGGAGATGAACTTGGATTTTGAGCACTGATTGTCTGAGTCTTTGTTTTTAAAATTTTGAATGCTGTGCAGTCAGCAGTCTGTGTTAAAAGTGGAAATTGGCCAAATATAATTAAAACTGCAAAAATAATCTCTTCAAGGAAATACACCATATATCGACTCTATTACACAAACAGAGATTACAGCTTCTCTAGTAGAAACTTTTCAGAATACCTTCTCAAATGTAAAACCTTTGTTTAATTACATTTCTATTTGTGGTAATGATAGACTTGTGCAAAGTAAATTGGAGTTAAGGGATACATTATTTACAAGGGGGCAACTTTAAGAAATGAGACCATATTCTCTAATAGTGCTCAAAATTGGAGAGTTACTTGAGAACTAATCCATCAAAATTGGCTACAGTATGGTTCTTGAAGAACAGCTGTTTTTATTTATTAGGACCGTAGTAATTACCTGGTTTGTTACATTATTAAATATTTTACACTTTATAAAATTCTGAAAGTAATAAAAATTAATATTTGGAGGATGTTAAAATAAGTTAACTTGCCGTGGTATTACAGTAAGTAACTTGACTAGATAGCATGCTATGTATTATCTTAGTTATATTACTTTTTGGTGTAATACCAAAATTTCCGCTCTTATCAAATGGAATACCTATACTTCAATTACTCTGTACAATACCCAAAACTGGTGCCTTTCCCAAGTGGTACAATGCCTCCCGACAGTATGATTGCATGGTTCTGTGAGTTTTGGCAATCTGCCATAAAGTATTACTGTTTGCAAAGGTAAAATTCTTGTCTCTCTCTATGTCTGTGTATATCTTTATGCTTGCAAGCAGGGAATCATTTACATATTTCTTTGCCAAGCTGATACACTCACAGGCTTCTTTGAAGTTTGAAGTTGTACACATGGAAGGGACAAATAATTCAAAATGCCATTTTTTGAAGAATGTCCTGATATGAACCTGGTTTCTCTTGGAAATTGCAACCCATGAGGTATGACAGCACATAAGAGTGGTAGTATCTGTCCCATACAGCAGATTTCTATCCCTGGAGTCCCTGTTTTTGGTTAGTAAAATTTCAACTCCAAGGTGAAAATGTTTGCTCTTTCAAATATTTCTAATGTTTTTAAATATTTGAGCAACAGGCAGTCTTTTAGGATCAGAGTCTTGTTTCTATCAGTAGAAATTAGGAAAGTTGACTTTTCCAAATCATTTATTTACATATCAATCACTGTTTCCAAAACAAAAGTGACTTGGTGCTGATACTCCAAAGGAACTTATTGTTTTTGTTGTTGTTGTTGTTGTTTTGAGACTTGGGTTTCTAATAACAATCCTCTGGCCAAAGAAAGTGACTAGATGGACACGCTGGCCACAGGGCATTAGCTAAGAGGCTGTTAAAATAATCCACAAAGGATAAATGATGTCTTGCACTGAGGTAGTGGCAGTGCTACATGAAAGAAGCACAAGAATTTGCACTGTCCTCAGGAGGTAGCTTTTATGCTACACTGATTAAAAAGTAAGTGGAATAGGGAAGGGAAACAAAGCATGGTTATTTTTGATTTCTTAATTTTCATTTTTGTCTTTTCATTAAGACTGTTTCCAAAAGTGAAGACAGAGTATAACGTAGCTTCAGAAACATCATCTAAGTGAAATTGCATCTTCCCTTTGGTGGTCTAAAGCAAATCCCTGATTATTGGAATATATTACCCCTAAACTCTTCAACATCCCTCCTTTAAAACATGAAGAAATTTTTGTATCTAATTGTAAGCTTGGTTCATATATCAAAACGTATTTTGGGGTTCATTTGTTTAATAATCTCTATACAGCATTTGACTCTCTTACCGTTTTCACCTTTAAAAAAAAAAACTTTTGGCCATGTTTACTTCGTGCTTCTCTTTCTTTTGTTCTAGATACTCATTTTGGGTGTCATTCATGTGTTTTTCTCCAATTCTTACTCACGAGTACACATTTTTATTATATAATAAATCTGGTTCTCATGCTCTCATACCAATTCATTTCATGTGGGGACTTATAACTATTTGCGGGGAAATAAGAACTCTAAATATAAGGCAAAAAATAATATAGTATCTTCCCTTTTCACATGCGAGCTAGTCATAGTGTTATACACCTATAATCCCAGCACTCTGAGAGACTGAGACAGGAAGATTGCAAGTTCCAGCCCAGCCTGGATGAATGAGTGACTAAGCAAGAATCTGTTTAAAAAAAAAGGGGGGGGTGCTGGGGATGCAGTTCAATGCTAAGGCCCTCAGATCAACAAAAACAAAACAAGCAAACAAAAAAAAAAACTCAGAAAAAACCCTGAACATTTGAGCACTGATTCTGTAGTGTTCTTTAGCCTGCATATTTTATTCATACACATACATTGTCATATACATATATATGTGTGTGTGTTTGTATATACCTATATATACATATATATACATACACTAATATTTCATATTGTTCATCTCTATACCGTATGCTTTTCTAAGTGTCAGGTCCCCACAATAATTAAAATGCTTATAGACACCTGAATTTGAACATTACCTAGGAAATTAAGCATCTTCCCATCTATTATTTTTCACCCTGTTCACCAAAACTGATGAATTGTAGGCTCCTACCTGTGTGAAGTGCTCCGTCCTCAGAACAGTTGTCCAAGCCAACGATAAGGACTCAAATGCTCCTCTTCCCTTTTCCGCATCCTTTATAATCCACATGACATCGAAGCTGCCTTCTGAGGACATCTCTAGTCTCCATGCTCTTATTAGGTGGCACTGACCCCACCTCTGTGTATAGATGTCATCCTATACCACCTAGACTCTTTGAGCCTCTTAGGTGATAACCCAGAAAACAATATGTCTATCTATTGCCCTTATTCACACCACAGCAATCCTGTTCCATAGCTTTAAGTCACATACGTAGCCTTTTAAAGCTTTGATCAGTTCCCCGGGGACTTCCAAGTGAAGTTTTTACACATTATCTTTGTCCTCTGCTTTATCTATCACTACTTCCAAAAACCTCCTTGACTGACTTCAGAACCCTAGAGCTTTAGAACATTTAACTTATTGCCAAATGTTCTCTTTCCTTCCTGACATAAGCTGTTCTGCATCCCATTCTATTGAATCTTTTTGGAAACTAAGTCACCTAGTTTTTGCATTATGCGCCCTACCCCCATGCTCCCTTGAAATTTTGAATACACTTGTACCCCACCAATTGTCACCCTGCACTTAGTTATTTCTCTTGACTCTCTTCTATAATCCACAGCACATGCTTTGAGGATAGCGCCCACACTTTACTCATATTTATTCCCTTATGTGCAGTAGAGGGTGGGAAACTTGTAAGTATGCAGTGAATGAATAACTAACTGGATGGCTGTGATCACTGTAAATGCCATGTATATTCATATCAGTTGTAATATTATCTCATTAAATCAGTATACAGCAATGATAGTACAAAAAGGAAAATCATTTTCGGTCTATAAATTAAGGATTTTGGAGCTGATTACTTCTAATATAAAAAGGTTTACAATAATCATTTTCTAAATTGTGAATTAAAAATCCAAAAACAGAAAAAAGAATACACTACAAATTATAAAGAAAAACACGATCGACCATAGAAAATAAATAGTGAAACATACAGAGAAGTATAATAAGTAGACTACATTGTATATCTGAAAATTTCATACCTTCCAGGATCATCAGATAGTCTTCAAAAGTTTGATATTTAATTGTGGTACATTATAGAATTTTAGAAGCACGTAATAATTTGGTTAGCCCAATCCTGCTAGATTTATTTCTTAAATATCATGTAGAGAACATAGTAACTGAATTTCATAGGGTACAATAAGCTATAATTACAACAATTATATGTTCCTGTCATTTTTTTCTCTCTCAGTGAAAAACACTTTTCATCCACTGCATCCAACTAGACGTTCAGAAGTTGATTGTCAGTCTTACTTTCTGAAACTCATTTATAAATCCTATAAAACAAAAAAAATGTTTTTAAAATGAGGAAGAAAACGTCACATAATAAAAACAGGACATATTTATGAAACTCTAAAACAGTAATCTGTACTAACCTGTAATAACTTGATCGTGGTCCTCTAAAATTACATCCACCTGGAATCTGGGAATGTTATATATTATATAAAATTAGAGGTTTTTGCTCTCATAATTACTATCAGGATCTTGATATAGGATCAATATTTGAATTTAAGGAGGACTGCCCATCCAAAGCTGGTTACTTACTAGGAAAAAGCAAAGAGGGATTTGAGGCACAGAAACAGTTAGGTATGTGAAAACAGAGGCAGAGATGGAGCTTCTGCAAGCTGCGGAAAGCCAGGAGCTAAGAGAAGCTGAAAGAAGACGGGAAGGAGTCTCCCTACAGCCTTTAGCATGGGAATGGTTCTGCCAGCACCTTGCATATTAACTTCCAGCCTACAGAGCTGTGGAAAAATAAATTTCCATTGTTTTATGCCACCCAGTTTGTGATATTTTGTCACAGCAGCCTTAGGAAGCTAAATACAATCCAAAAGCACTAAAAAAAAATTGCTGCACCACATACCTACTTAATGTGTACCTATAGCAGGCTCCTGAAAACATGACAGCCTGGAAACAAGGAAAGAATAGAAATTGCAAACACTGCTTAAAAGTGTATTTTAAACATCTGGTTTGAAATTAAGAATAATTTAGTGAAATTGAGCGACTTTAAAGAACAAATGAGATTATTTATTTTGAAATTGTATTGTGACATTTTTTTCCTTACACAAAGAAGTAGCACAAAGTCTTGACA
Organism: Hystrix cristata; assembly: GCA_004026905.1. Taxonomy (NCBI): domain Eukaryota; kingdom Metazoa; phylum Chordata; class Mammalia; order Rodentia; family Hystricidae; genus Hystrix; species Hystrix cristata. The sequence continues at coordinate 99,809 of PVJO010005254.1, forward strand.
GGGTTGCGGGGGAAGAGCAAGATTATTGCTTCTCTATCTGCAATCATTTTTTTTTTTCAGATAAAACTATTGCAAACCAAATTCAGATGTGATTATTCAAATGGTAAACCCCAGTGAGGGAGATGTGCCAGGCTGGGAAAAAACCTATTGAGGAAAATTGCTCGCACTACTGAAGAGAGCAAAATGCTGCTTAGAATACGTTGTATGCCAGAGATGAGACTAAAAAATGAAATACACCTTTAAGCATAATTTAAATAGTTTGTGTTCTTGCTGAAGGACTCTGGAGGAATATTACTGTAACAAATTGCTATATTTAATTCTTGGATAGCAGCCAGGTGTAGATCAGACAAGAAATTTTTCTATTAAAGTAACCGCTAACAAAAAAACGAAAAAAAAAACCAAAACGTCACCCAGACCCTCCTGTTGGAGACACACATATCTTTAACTCATCCCGTAACCTAGAGGTTGTTATTTCATGGTGACCAAACAAGTCAACATGTGACAAAAAGCATCCAGCGTCCCTTGACTAGTAAGTAAAAATAATGGGGTGCCTATGATTACTGACACTGCAGTTTTTCCCGATGAACTTTTTACAGCTGTTTTGAGCTCTCATATTTCCAAGCATTCAGGAGAGTTAAGCAGCCCACAGCAGCTGGAGGAGTTCAGCCAGAAGTAGAGCTGCCCCCCCCACCCCACCCCCGCTGCCCCCGGAACCAGGAGGAATGTGATCCTGGGCACCCATCCTGCTTCCTAG
>PVJO010005255.1:0-100577 GCA_004026905.1 Hystrix cristata
TGATTTCCACAGTGGTTGGACCAGTCTACATTCCCACCAACAGTGGAGGAGGGTTCCTTTTTCCCCGCAGCCCCGCCAGCACTTGTTATTGGTTGATTTCTTGATAATAGCTATTCTTTCTGGAGTGAGATGGTATCTCAGTGTTGTTTTGATTTGCATCTCTCGAATGACCAATGATGTTGAACACTTTTTCATATATTTATTTGCCATTTTTATTTCTTCATCTGAGAAATGTTTATTCATTTCAGATGCCCATTTTTGGATAGGGTCTTTAAATTTGGGGGGTTTGATCTTTTTGAGTTCTTTATATATTCTGGATGTTAGACCTTTGTCTGAGGGACAGCTGATACCACAATTTAAAGGAGGAGAACTTTATTTGGCTTACAGTTTCAGAGGGTTCAGTCCATATCTAGCTGGCTCCAAAACAGAAGTATCATGGCATAAGAGCCTAGCGGAGGAAAGCTGCTCGGGAAGACAGAGCACTACAGGGGAAGAGTGTTGCCATGGAAAGATACGTCTTCCAAAGGCACACCCTCAGACACCCCTGTCCACCTGAGCCCTGCCTTCTACAGCACACTCCGCTATCAGCATCCGCAGGTTAATCGACTGATGAGTATAGTGCTCTCGTGACCCAATCACCTCTCCAGGAGTCTCTTAATCCAATCAAGTTAATGATTAAGATGACCTGGCACATAGTTCCTTTTAGCTAGATCTTTTAGTGTCATTGAGATAAGCCCACTGCTTTGTAAAGGTCACTTGGTTTTCTCTTCCAACAAGTAAAATTAATCATGTACATTAATACTTCTGCTTGCTTTCTAGTGGGAGCAGGAGAAGCTGCAAATTTTGCAGCTTACACATTTGCACCTGCCACCTTGGTCACCCCTCTGGGCGCCCTGAGTGTTCTCATAAGGTAGGTGAGCAATAAGGAGCATGACCTTTGTAGGTATTTTAATATCATGGTACACTTAAACTATAAGAAGCACATTGCTACCATGTTTCCCTGAAAATAAGACCCAGATGGAAAATCACTGGCCTTGAGAATAGAAATCAAAAATGCCAGCCACAAGCAGCCTATGGTTGCCTTACCTGTCTTAGAGAGTGGCCACTGAGCAAAAGAATAGTAATGGTAGGTTGAGACAAAGGGAGATTAGGGTTGGCATTTTTTTAATCTCTAGTTTTCAAGGCTGATTATTTTCTGGCTAGGTCTTATTTTCAGGGGAAAAAATATACGCCAAACTGGACTCTGACATCAGTCTATACCAATCTGGGCTCTAACAGCTCGGAGGACCCAAAATAATTCTAAGAGCCCTGAAAAGTTTTGAACAGGTCACTCACTTTAGTTCCTTATTTGTAAAATGGAGATAATTTTTTGTTCCCTTGGACTAGAGATGTGGCTTAGTGGTAGAACACTTGCCTAGACTATAAAAAAAATAGCAGTAGAAATGGGAAGTCAAAAATTATTTGTAAACACTATGACAGTGAATGTGGTTTCCTGCTAACATAAAGTAATTATGTATTATATTTGTGACTCAGTGAACCCTAACAGAGTTTTATTTTTGTTTTTACATCTCTCATCTGAATTAATTGCCAGGGTTCTTTTAATTCTTTCTGTTGTCATAGTGATTAATGACTGTAGCTATCAGAGGACTTTAAAAGCATAATGTTTTGTCTAAATTTCAATTCTCATTAAATTCTTAAATTGTCTGCTGGATACTTCTCTTTAGATACTCAGTAGTTTCTTTTAGTACAGGAAGACTATTAAAAATATCATAGGGATCATAGTATATGCATCTAATTTTTCTGAATTAATGTATGTTATCATCCCAAATGAATGTGTTCAGTGAGGTCACGAACTCTTTATTTTGTAGCTAAGCTGCCATTTCATCTTTCTCGTTTCTATGCACTATCAGCCTCTACTAGAAAGCTTATGATTGAGCCTACTCACTTGCATTTATCCACTTTATAGGATTTTTTTTCTGAGAATTAAAGGAGTTAATACACATAAAGTACACAGAACTCTTATCTTTGAATGAATAGATAATATAGGAATAGTTTTAGTATTCATTAAAGCTAGAGCCCACAAGTAGCCACCTGAGGACAATTCTAGAAAAGCACCTGGTGATTGTGCCTCATCTCAGGGGTGATGGGCACCATGTTACGGGAAATGCCAGAGCATCCGAGGAAGGAGGCTGCCATGCAGAAGCCCCAGCAGGGGATCACTGAGCCCCACTGCCTGTTTTTTGTTTTTGTTTTTGTTTTATGAGGTAGGGTCTTGCTATGTAGTCCAGGCTGGCCTTGTGGTCTTGAACTCACTAGATAGCCCAGGCTGGGCCCAAACTCACAGTGATCCTCCTACCTCAGACTCCTGAATGCTGAATGTGCCACCACATCTGGCCCCACTACTGCAGGACTCTGACAAGGCTGAACACCATGGCAAGGAGTACATGGTGGAGTAAGTCTGCTCTCTTCATGGCTGCCAGGAAGTAGCTAGAGAGGAGGACACAGGGACAAAATATATCTTTCAAGGACATGCCCCTAGTGACATACTTCCTCCACATAGGCCCTGCCTCCTACAGTACAATATTGTAAATCAATGGATTAGTCCATGAACAAGATTATAAGCTCATAATATGTCCATGGACAAGATTATAAGCTCCAATCACTTCCAAACGCCCCACCTCTTGGACATTGTTACACTAGGAACTAAGCCTTCAATGCATGAGTTGGGGGGGGGGGGGAATATTTCAAACCTAAACAATAGCACATACTCTGGGAGTGCTAATTTAGAGCTTCCTGAAGCCAGTGAGTGACAACCAAAGAATTGGGAACATCAGATATGTGAAAGTACCAGGGGAGTAGCAGGTAGTATGAAAGTATCCAATATGTTGACAATCTATGTGATAAGCTTATATGCACTAGCTTCATATGAGCCCTAAGCATGGTAATTCTTCAGGTGTATATCCTTCCTTTTGAAACTTTTATGGGCTTATATTCTAAATGTACAGGTTGAACACCCATAATCTGAGAAAATCCAAAATGCTCCAAAATTTGAAAGTTTTTGAGTTTGAACACAATGACTCAAATGGAAAATTCCATCTGACTCAGATGACATTGCAGTAAAACAGGAATACCAAAAATATTGCATAAAACCATCTCAAACTATGTGTATAAGGCATACAGGACACATAAATGAATTATGTCTTTAGATTTGGGTCCCCATCTCGAAATATCTCATGTTGTATATGCAAATATTCCTAAAATCTGAAAAAAAATCCAAAATCTGAAACACTTGGGTGCCAGATATTTCAGATAAGAGATACTTAAATCTATATCATGCCAGTAGGATGTGAAAAATCTTTTGTTTGCTTGGCTTTATAGGAGAACTGGGACAATTGAAAATGAACTGAATAGCGCCTCTTAGAAGGTCTTGGGAAGATGACAGAAGTGTTAAATGGCTGTGAGAGCGCCTAGGTGTGAAAGCAACGAGGCAATGATTGACCATGATTTGGACTTTAAAGCTCACCCAGGCTTTTTGGTGTTACATAGCATATTCAAATCAGCTCACTGGGATACCACAGTATGAGTTCTGAGCTGCTGTGAAATCAAAAGGTAATTGAACCCTAATGATTTTATTTTTTTCTCTCTCCACAGTGCAATATTGTCTTCCTATTTTTTAAATGAGCACTTGAACATTCATGGGAAAATAGGCTGCCTATTAAGTATACTGGGGTCAACTGTGATGGTTATCCATGCCCCGCAAGAAGAGGAAGTCACTTCTTTGCATGAAATGGAAATGAAATTGAGAGACCCAGGTCTGTAATTCAGCCTAAAGAAACATTCAAATTCTGCTCCTCTTTCTCTTCTAATCAAGTGATAGTTGCAATAACATAGTAATAGGGTTCATGCAAGCCTAGCTGCAGATTATGAGACACATTAACATTTGCTTATTTCAAGTCTTCTGAAAAGGGGAGAGTTTATTTTTGTGTCCCTGGTATCCCTCTATGTAATGAAAGGGAGAGATAGGGCTGGTTGAGGCAGATTTATGGTCAAATTTTTGCCACTTTTTCCCTAAATAAAAATGACAGTAGCTGCCTGACTGTCGTAATATTATTGGCAAGATTCAACTGATGTGTTTGTGAAAGCTTTTAAAAAATGAAAACTGTGCAATAGAATATTGCTGTTTTTAATTTAGTCTTCTATTTCTAAAGCATCTAGGTTTTTTTTTTTCCTTTTGGGTGCTGGGAATCGAACTCAGGGCCTTGTGACTGCTAGGCAAGTGGTCTACCACTTGAGCTGCATCCCCAGCCTCCTGTCTATGCTCTTAAATTCATGACTAACAAAACTTCAGAAAGGCACAATCTTTTCTGAAAAGTAACATTTTCCAAAGCATAATTCTTTTCTCTTTTTAACAGGATTTATTTCCTTTGCTGTAATCATAATTGTGATCTCCTTGGTGCTGATTTTAATCGTGGCTCCCAAGAAAGGACAGACCAATATACTGGTCTACATTTCAATCTGTTCTTTGATTGGAGCATTTTCGGTTTCTTCTGTCAAAGGCCTGGGAATTGCCATTAAAGAACTACTAGATGGGAAGCCAGTTTACAAGAATCCACTGGTCTTTATTTTGCTGGCTGTCCTTGTGCTTTCAGTAACAACACAGATTCACTATCTCAACAAAGCACTGGACACTTTTAATACATCTCTTGTGACTCCTATTTATTATGTGCTCTTCACATCCATGGTAGTGACTTGCTCCGCCATCTTATTCCAAGAGTGGTATGGCATGAAAGCTGGAGATATCATCGGAACTTTGAGTGGGTTCTTCACCATTATCAATGGCATCTTCCTTCTGCATGCTTTTAAAAATACTGACATCACCTGGAGTGAGCTGACATCCACTGCTAAGGAAAAGGTCCTTTCTCCAAATGGCAGGGAGAACAATTATATGTTGCTAGAAAATGTTAGTTTTTCAACAGCAGGATATGAAGATGACATTACCTTGTTTAGCAGGACTGATGAGCAAAGCCTCTATAAATCCTAAATTTTAACGAATATAAGACACTTTGAGCGGAGAAGAAAGACTTATTCTTGGAAGCACTGTTGGGAAAGTTAGTGTTTTTGAAATTCTAATACTTTAAACGTGAGGCCAAATTTTAAAAGTCTTCACTTAAGCCATCAAATTTGAACATCAAGTTTTGATATTCTTCCAGAAGATTTCTGCATCTTTCCATTTCTGCAAATTTTGAAATACTGCCTAAGCATAAAAGGAGTCAAGGAGTTATTTGTCTCAGATATCCCTTCTGACTACTGTAGGTCTGGCTCTGCCACATGGCGCCTCATTTCCTTGGTGACTGTTCCTGGGTCAACTCATCTGTGTTCTGATAAGCAGAGCGTTGGTCACCACTCTCTGATAAGTCATAATCCCACATGATTAAAACCGAGAAGAACACTGCTGCTTTATCCTCCCTCCTGCAACCTCCTTCTTTTTTAAACTAGAAAACTAAAGGGCAGAGTATTAAAGAAAAACAGGCCTGCTTTCAGAATCTGCACCTGTGGACTAGACTGCACAAGACACACCCACCCGTGAAAGCCATAAATTTATTCACATATCATAAGACTTTGTTACCAATTAAAGAGGGAGAATGGAGGGAGGAGGAAAGTACTTCAGATCTCAGTAAAGGAAACTCATTTTTCTTTTCGCCAAAACACACATACAAATGATTGTGTCCACAGGTTCTTTTAAGACAAATCTGGATGGCATCAGACAAAATGGACTTTCTGGAAAAGTCCAAGTGCATTCAACTTTGAAAGTACTTATATTCATTTTTTATTCATCCCATTCTTTTATTATCCCGTAGGTTACTTTTCTTGTTGATAGATATTTTTGTGATATTGCTACATTTTTTTCAGGATCATATGGTCCAGTTCAATTTTTCTCATATATTTTATCCCTACAGGGTAGGTTTCCCAAAGATGTTGCAAACAACTGGAAGAAATCTCTGTTAACAAAAAAAAAAAAAAAAAAAAAAAAAAAAAAAAAAAAAAAAAAAAAAAAAAAAAAAAAAAAAAAAAAAAAAACCTGAACAAATTATCCTAATGGTTCTCTTGAAATTTGGTGGTAGAACCCTTAATAAGAAAATTGTAATCAGTTACTAACTTTTCAAAATGAGCGTATTCTATCACTGTAAGTGGCCAGATCAGTTTTTTCTGTGGTTTTCTGGCCATGTTTTTCCACAGCTTATTGATAAAGTATTTAGGGAGAATGGGAAGAAGAATGAACTTCCTGGAAAACAAAGTATTAAGACCAAAGAGGCTACTACAAAAAGTATCTTTTCACATTAAAACTTTCATACAATTTTCCTGTTTCATTCCAGATTTGTGGCAAGAATAACATTTTTGATGAACTTGATTCTTTATGGACAGATTTCCTATCACTTGGTCTTACAGAAAATGAATTGGCTATCGTATGTCTAGACTAAACTTCTGTCAGAACAAACCTTCTAACAAAAAGAAACTTTTAAATTTGACTGGATTGTTTCTTGTTCTATCTTCACACGTTATTAGTTTTGGTTTTCTGTTTTTGACCAAAGTCAAACCTATCGAGGATAATAATAGTAAACTCTGTCATTCCGAATTCTATTTAACTGACATCAGCATTTCCACAGTCCTACTGAACTCTGACTGATGTTTACAGTGATGACCTGAAATGACAGCAAAGTCTTAAAGTGTCGTTCAAGTCTTCAGCATAGTTTAGTGCTGAGTACAATTCAAGGCATTCTAAAGCTTTGAAAAATGATTATCCATGGAAGATCCGTGGATTGATACTGCAGGGAAAATGTGTGTTACTCTGTTCACTGTGGATTCCTTTTACTTGTATACCAGATATATAAGCTATGGACACAAATTTGTAGAAGTGTCTTCTGAAAAGATAGTATTTGAAAACTGTAGAAACTTTCATGTTCTTTTTAGTATTGAGAATTTCATTGGTTTCCCCAGAATACCTTCTTGCTGAGGAAATTAATGGCATTTTTGACATCTAACTGGAGGGTGTGGTGGTGGTACTCCACTCTGGCGAATCTAAATTTCACATGTTTATTAACTATCACCTGTTACTTGGCAGCTTAAATGTCAAATTTTGCCCTTGGTATATTGTGCCCAGGTCAAAGTTTCTTGGAACACAAGGATCAGTGTGTTGGGAAATGAACTCCTCAGGGGACAGACTGAAAAAGATTTCATGAGTTGTAGTATGTGGGAAAACAAATATTTGAAAAGCTCTCCATATAAAAATTAATGGTGGACATAGGCATTAAAAACATTAAAATGTTTTTGCAAATCTAACACATTAGATTTTGCAAATCTAATTTTTCCCAAATAGGAAGATTCTGTTGAAGGAAGAATAAAATGCTGGACCCCTTATTTATATCAATTGTGTTAGTCTTAACTGGTTGTTTCATATGTATATATGTATTTTAATATATATGCATATATTTATCATCACATAGATATATTTGTAAGATTTATTATGTGAATATTGGTACACATCATTGAGGATTATAAAGTTGTACCAGCGCAGAAGAAAATGAAAGCTTTTCTTAAACCTGTAAAAATGGCTTTATTTTTTGACTTTCAATTTTATGCTTTAGTAAAATTTAGTAAAAATCATTTAGTTAATTATTTTTAGTTCAGATTACAGAAGTTTGTAAAACCCTTTAGATTTAGCATCATGCAATTAAATTAACTTCCATTTTTTAAAGTATTAAGTCAACATGAAAAATACCTTGCATCGTGCCCAGTATTTTATAGGCACTTGATAAATTTAGTTCTCCTTGAATCAACATGTTAGTTCTTAAAATCTTCTTACAAGAGAAGTTAGGACCACTGAGTGTCAGTTTTCATACACCCCACGTTTTTTCTCAGTTTGTATCATATTAACTCCTTTGACATCTTCCAAACGAAAGTGAGTTCCATCATGGGACTATCAATACCAATATAATATTCCAACAAAAATATTTTTTCTTAAAACCAGCAACACTGAACTAAATGCTAATTTTACCTTTCAACAAAGCTATGATAAAAAAGTAATTTATATTAATATATGTGAAATGTTCTCATTTTAAATTATGTTCATGAAATTTTATATTGTTTCAAATGTCTATAAATAGTTATTTTTGAGAGTTTATAGATTTTTAAATGTTTCTGTATATTTTTCATTTGAAATAAAATAATGTGGTATAATTATGCTTTTTGGAGTTTATGGACATTAAGTATATATAATAGCAAAAATGTCCCTATTTTCTTTTGAGATTAAGAAAAGAAAACCCTGGTTTAAAAAAAAAAAAAACCTGTAGTGAAATGAATTCTGCTTTTTCATCTTCCTTGAAATTGAAATTTGTTTTTAGAAGGCGGTCCACAAAACCATCTTTTGTATAACAATGGATTTGTCACCCAAACAAACGAAACTGTCTTATCCTTCAATAATTTTATTGAGCAAGATAGAAGCTAAAAGCAGTCAGTATAATAAAATCTGCCTTTGATTCATTTATAAAAGAAGAAAGTACAGTAATTTGTTGGTATAGGGGGGCAGAATTCGTTCCAGGACCCCCTTGTAGATACTAATACCTGCAGATATCCAAGTCCCTTATATAAACTAATACAGGATTTCTACAGAACCTGTGCATATCTTCCTGTATATTTTAAATAATTTCTGAATTACTTATGTACATGCCTTATAAATAGTTGTTCTCCATGTTTTGGCTTGAGAACAACTCCCTTATTTCCAATTCACAGAGAGGAACTGTTCAGGTACAAAAAAATGTCTTTTATGTGTATCCCACACCCTGTCTTTTCCTGCATTTTATAATTGTGTGAAACAGTAAAAAAAAAAAGTTACTTAGCACCAAAATGAGGTTCAAGGTCCAAGTCTCCCAACTACTCAGTCCTGGAAAGTAGACGTGGGAGGACGGGTTGGGTCTATTGTGCAGTGTTAGCACAAACTACCTTCTCCTACATCAAACTGTAAAATAGGCCAGCATCCTAGCTGCGGCGCAAAGGAAAGCACTAAGAGATATGCTTAGGTTACAAAACCTCTTAAGTCTTACTTTAACAAGGGAGGAACATATTTTTCCCAATTAAAACTTTAGTTGAAAAAAAACACTTTCTGAAAGAGTTGACGACCTAAGCCACCTTCTTCCCCACCTCCCTGCCCACCAACAACTCATGAAAAGCCTTTCTTACTCTGGAAAACTAAATCTCTCAACACTATGAGTGTACAAGAAAACTTCGTCTTGGCAGCATTTTAGATTTTGTAAGTAAACCTTCCGTGGTAGTGAAAGGGTAGGAATGTCCCCAAGTCTCTGGTAGGCTACACCTGTCCCAGGAGCTGTCACTTTATCATCTGCTCCCAGACTCTCATTTCCCACCAGCCTCAGGTGTTTGTCCAGCCTTGAGGTGACAAGGCTTGATGCCAGCTTTCTTCACAAGACACCTGGAGAGCACCAAAGATCTCCTTCACTTCCAGCCACATACAGTACAGTCCCCAGCAACACTGACTGGGGAAGCAGATGGCTAGGTTAGTAGTTGAGGTAAGGCAGCCATATTCTGATGGTCATGTTCCCAGAATTCCCTCACATTCATGTTCCCAGAATTCCTTGCCAGGTTCTGTTTTCCATGACCCAGCCAGTAACTTCTGACTGCCAATAAGAAACATACACCTAAGCCTGGCCCAACTGCTTTAAAAGTGGGTCTAACCTGTAGATTGCTTTGAAAATGTCTTCTGCATGGGCTCAACAACCACAGAAATGAAATACAGGTCCTGGTCATTTAGTCTCTGTGGAGAAGGCCCACCACTAGAATGACTCTGGGGTAACAATATGTGGCTCCTTCCCACACTGTGCCTAGCAAACATTCAGAAAGTAAACTTCAGGACAACCCATAGCTTACACCCAATAAAACAAGCTGTTTCCATAGAACGACAATGGGCAAAACAGTCATGCAGTTCAGTACAGCTCTCTGTCACTTTCTTAGCTTTTCCTTTGTTTTCACTAGTCACATTTCCAGAGTTTTAAATGAAATCATATTTCAGTGAAAGAGATCTCTCTTTCCTATGGAGCTGTAGAGCTGGGTTATAATCAACAAGCTTTGGAGGAAATAGAAAATAAATTCCTATGGGCAGAATGGGTTTTATTTACCATGGCTACTTTGCTTGAATTTAATTCCTTCAAAGTAATCTTGCATGCACAGAAAAAAAAGAGCAAAGATTTCTGGCAGTTTTAAGAATCTGTTTTAGGATCACAGGGTAATGCAACAAGGTAAGTAATGTAATGATTCTCCTTTCAGCACTCAGCAAAGAGAAGTTACTGGACTGAGTTTACCTGGACCAAAGAGTACAAACATCGGCAAAGTGACGATGTTATCTCACTGTGAGAACCAAACTGGTTTCGAATCAGACTTGCGGAATTTGATGCAATTCAGGTTATACTTAAGAGCTCCACTTATGAGAAAGCACCTAGTGATTGAAGATTAGCCTGTAGCAAAAAGGGAAAATAAAAAGTGTGGAGGAACTGGTCAAACAAGATCAAGCACTACTATTTATTTTGCTGTATGGTTGGGAGTAGCTGGACTGGAGGGAGCAGGTATCCACAAAATGAACATATGCTCTACTTTCACAACATCTGAGCAGTTGACAGTCCAACAGACCAAACGCTAGTGACTGAATGGGGATAATTTCATAATCATGAATGAGAACAGAATGAGAGGTACAGTACCTCGCTAAGCACGAATAAGGGTAATTTCATTACTAAGCAAACAACAAAACAGGGCTGACTGTGCTCTGAAATAAATCACTAATTTTCATCAATCAACTAGCAGACTCCACAAAATAACAAATCCCTTTTTAAAAATATTTGAACTTCTAGCCTTTTTGTGCAGTTTCATAGACTTGTGCATGTAGTATGGTCTCAGCATCTTAACTGCTTTGCTCCAGAGATTCAGCGCTGCTGAAATCCAACAAGGGCCAGCTGCAAGCTCCTGGCCTGGTTTTGGCATCTGGTAACCCAGCAAGGTATTTCTCTGCTCTTTGAGTCTATGGCTATCCCAGTGGCTCACACATTGCTTTCCACTGCGGTCCATCAGTGCAATCGCAGGCATGCAAGATAGAGCATGCAGTGACTTCAGCACAGATGGCCTGTTGGGGAATTTTTGTTTGTTTTGGTGATGCTAGAGGTTGAGCCCAGAGCCTCACTCATACTAGGCTAGTGCTCTACCACTGAGCTACACCTTTGGCTCTAGGGATAGCCTGCTGAAAAGCTGTTAGTCATCAAGCATTGATGGAATTTCTATCCTTCTCCCTCTGTTCTACCTTTTAATAAATGTCACAAGAAGCCTCAATGCAGAGTAAACATGCATATATTGAGCAAAGTATTGTATCTACTACAGTGACTTTTGGCCCTGGCCGCACATCACCTTCACCTGAAGAGTTTTTTTTTTTTTTTAAATGACTATACCTGGGTCCACCCTGGACCAATTAAACAGAGAACATCTGAGGGTGGAGACGAGGCAACACTATTTCATCAAATCTCCCCAGATGATCTTAATATGCAGCTAGTCTGAAAACCATAGATCTAATCTAAGACATCTTTTACACAGCATCCCAATTTCAGAGTTATTTAAAAAGAGTTCTGTAAGACAGTACACACATCCTGTGATTGTGGTTGTTCTCAATATCTTAGACAGGTTTAAACAGTATTTAAAATAACGAACATAACCTGCTTTGTCTCCTCCCCCACAATGATCCTGGCACTTGGCATCCTTTCTTGAAAAACATAAGTAATTTGATAATGTTATTATTAACATACCTGAGAAGTCTATATGATGATTGAAATTCAATATTTTTGTCTTAGGTTGGGGGATGACACAACATCACGGGTGGTTTAAACAACAGAAATATATTTTTCACAATTATGGATGCTGGGCACTTGTTACAGTGGGTGATGTAGTCCCAGACATGTTTCGAGGTTCTTGTGCACAATGAACAAAGAATTGGATGTGGGATGCAACACTCAGGAAGAAGCGGCAAAGTTTTAATCAGCCAACAGTACGCTTAGTGATCAGTCTCATGCTAGCAGAGAGCAAAATGACACAAGCGCAGAGGGCCTCGGGTTTAAGAATTTAAAATGTCACCCTGGGTCTAGGGTGCCTCCTTTTTGGACGTTGCAAGACCATGAGCTTGTACAGAATGAAGTGTTTCCCTCTGACTACCCTTGCCTGGGAACCTGCAGAGTCTGAGGCACCATATAGACATTCTGAATCAGAACTTCCATCTCAACAAGTCCCCAGGTTATTATAGGATCTAAGTTAGGAATTAATATAGAGTCAGAGAGGGACAGCACTTGCAAGGAAGTTAGCACAAAAGTAAAGACAACAGAATTGCGGCTGGAGGCGTACCTAAAGAAGGCCAGGCAGATGCAATGGCCAGGCCTACATCCTCCCCGAGGGAAAAATGATAACTCGAGATTATATTGTAATTAGCACCACCTGGACCAGTAAGTCCAGCTAGGTATCAGTCACCCAGGTGGGTGGGTGACCAGAGCATCTGGCCTCATCCCTTCGCCAAAATGCCTGTGTTCTTTCCACGTGTCCTTGCTACGTGAGTTATTTCCCTATCGGATCATTGTTAGCTATATTTGTAATCCTATAGGGTGATGGTAGTGTGACCCATAGTATACCCATGTTGTAACTGTGCTGTACAAATTACCCCTGACAAAGGGCCTCAGTGGCCACCCACTTTCAGGACCCCTCTTGTCTGTCAGGAGCTATCTCTCAATAAACCTTTCCTACTCTTTACCTCGGTTGTCCCTTGGAATTTATTCTTCAAAATTCGGAGAACACAAACTCAGCACATCTGACATCTAGCAGGTTGGGAGTTACGTTTCTCCTATATCAAGGTGACTGCATGCACATTCGAGCTTGAGAAGAACTGACCCAGAAGAAGTCTGGTCTTCACATTTGGCTGCCATTGGAATGTTACGGGGAATCTGAAAATGGCCAGTGCCTGCCCTCAGGATTTTCAATTAAATTGGTCTGGAGTACAGCACAGGGATCAGGATCTTTAAACCTCCCCAGATGGTCCTATGAATTAGTGAAGTTTGAGAACAACTGGCCTAGAGTTGTGGCTCTCGACCCTGGTTGCCCACTAGACACATGTGGTGCTTGGTAAAGAAGGATGACTTTGAGTCATTTATAGGAAAATAGATGCATGTTGAGTCCATAATGCTAAATGAAATAAGTCAGACACAGAGGTTAGACATTTCGTGGTTTCTCTTAAATGAAAAGCCCAAAGTATAAATAATTTAAAGAGCAAAATAAAAGACAGATAAGAAGAAATAAAGAGACAGATTGTGTGGAGATAGGAACAGAATCTGGGAAAGGGAGAGAGAGGAAGGGAAAGTAAAAAGAACCAAGATGTGAGATGTGTATGTACCAATTCTCTCATGAACATATACTAACAAAAATTTTTTAAACTACTAATGCCTGCCCCCCGCCCCCGTCAGTGCAGTTAAATCAGAATTGGGAAGGAGGCAGTAAAAAGGTAAGACATAGGCAACATTTTTGAAAATCTTTGAAAAGTCCTCAGATCATTCTAGTATGAAAGAAGCACACTAGGGCCAGGCATGGTGGCACATGCCTGTAATCCCAGGACTTGGGAGGCTGACGCAGGAGAACTGCTGTGAGTTCAAGGCCAGCCTGGACTACAACAACTAGACTGTCCCAGGGCAGGGGGTGGGGGAGGAGGAAACCACTAGGAGGAGAAGTGAAAAGTTCACATCCTCAACCCCAGTGGTTTGTGGGCAGAAGAGGGAGAGTGGTGTTAGAAGGGCTGAAGGAACTGCTGAGGTAGGACAGCCAGGCAGAAGAAACAGGCAAGCACAAAGGAAACTTACTCTGCTTTCTATCTGCATTTCTGGACAGGGTTACCTCTCAAACAGTCGCAGCCCAAGTCTAGAAAGCAGTCATGGTGAGATAAACATGGATACAGCGCATGATTGAGCAGGTGGCCAGGGCAGGGCAGGAGGGTGGAGCTGCCCAGTTTCCGTGTTCTGAGCTATTCTGAGTCCCACGTGATCGGGACAGAACCCAGAAGTTCCCACTTGTGCTCAAGATGAGACTCAGGAAGCAGCTGAGCTGAGAACCAGATGCACTGACATGGAGTCCGTAATTCAAGGACAAGGTGACCTGTAGCCTCCAGTCAGCACAGGCTGGAAAGAGCTGGAGTGAAATCATGTGATCCAAGGAGAATTTCTGGGGCCGGTCAGGTCAGGAGAGATCAGGCCACACCAGTCACCAACTCCCTCTGCAAATGCCAGCAGGGCAAGCAGCAGCCGGGGTGATAAGAAATGCTGGGAGACCAGAGCTGCCAGGGGACGCTGCTCTA
This sequence comes from Hystrix cristata, assembly GCA_004026905.1. Lineage (NCBI taxonomy): Eukaryota > Metazoa > Chordata > Mammalia > Rodentia > Hystricidae > Hystrix > Hystrix cristata. The sequence continues at coordinate 14,429 of PVJO010005255.1, forward strand.
ACACAAACGACCCTTCCCCTTCCCTTGCTACTGCAAAGTCACCTTGCCGGGTCTGAGAGCCACAGACTGCTGGGCTAGTTTTGGCTATCAGCATCTGTTCCAAACGATCTGCGCCCGTGCCAAATCAGTTGGTAGATATTTTAATATCACTCCTGGATAAAGCCACCCCAGGCGGGAGCGGCAAAAATTCAAGAGGTTATGACTCCGCCTAAAGAGAAGACTAATTATTGCGCTGGACTAAAGGTATTATTGCGCTGGATAAGGTTCAACTAAATCAAGTTTCACAGCTCGACCCACTCAGTAAGGGAACATGAAGAAAATCAGAGCAATTACAGATGAAGTTACCTGCAGGCTGTCTGCACATCTAAGGGTACTGCGAGGAAATCTCCATCCTTGCTGCAGACATAAGGGTAATCTGTTTCCTCTATTAGATGTTCATCTGTCTATAAAATATCAGTTCATATTTTCTGCGGATATTTTCAGTTGTCTTTTTTCTATTAATCCAATGTTAGTTGTTAACATAATATATCTTTGTCTATTGAAACAGGGAAAGGGAAATACAGAAAATTGTATGCAAGTCAAATTGTTCCAGGAAAGGCAAAATCCGTACCAAAAAGGACTGCTGACGACCTGAGATCATCAGACAGAACCAGATGGAAAAATAGCCCACTACTCCATGCAAAAGCAATGAATTAGCCCAGAATCTCAACAGCAAAACTGCTTACCAGTCTGGATCTCCTCTCCGGAAGATGAAGTTTCTGGATGATCCCACTACTTTTATTTCACAGGGTTATTTCATGAGTGTTTTTTTAGCTCTGTGATAGGTCTTAGGCATTACAGAAGCTAATGAACAGACAGAAATACCTGAACTCAGAAATGTTACAGATATAGGGTAAAGGGTAACAGACAATAGACCAAATAAACAAGGAAAAATACATAAGGTGTTTTATAATGTTGAGCTGTAGAAAAAAGTACACAAAAAAGGGAGCCTGGAATGTTCGTGGTAGGGCCACAGCGCTAAATACTGCGACTGGAGAAACCCTCAAACTGAGGGCAACATTTGAGCGTAACCACAGGAGATGAGGAAGCAAGGCACATACACATCCAGGAAACGTACCATCAGCAAAGGAACTTTGGCGAGAAAGGGCTGAGATGTGCAGGGCAAGAAGGCGGCCAGGCACGGAGTGCCTAGGAGAGAGAGTGGCAGGAAGTGACACCAGGGAGCTGATGGGTCCTCCCAAGGGAAGGAAAAGGGCCCGGTGCCCTGATCCAAGCAGATTCTTCGTGATGGGTAATCTTGTCAACTTGGCTGGCTTGACAGATGCCTCACGGCTGAGTAACATACACTTCTGGTGTTCTCCTGGGTCACAGAGGCATGGCGACCTTGGTGACTATACCTGCGCCCTGGCCCCTTCCTCTCTGACACCCTTCCCCTGTTCCCTGCTTCCAGATGCTTTGAGTTAAGCTTTCTCCTACCTTAGAGCCAGCCACACATGAACCTCTGAGACCAGGAGCTGGCATAAACCTTTCTGCCTGCAAGCTGCAGGTGTCAGGTATTTTGTGTTAGCAATGGGAAAGCTAACCAGTACATTCTTCAACTGTATTTTCAGCTCTCCCAGACAGCTAAACATGGTGGCAGCCACAAAAATGCTATTCCACTCAGAGGTGGTACCCACATAGGATTTTTAGCTTTGAGATCTCCCCATATTATTAAGGCTCTCTAACTGTGACAAAGGTTATGCCAGATGACTTCAAAACATTCAAGTGCTAGAGACAACTGACTGTACCTGGCCACCTGGCACTTAATCATGGCAACGCTCCCCAGTTCACCGATCATGTTTGAGCTAATTTGCATTAAAGAAACCTGAGTCATAGCTGAACAGCTCCAGTTGGTAATAGAGAAGATGGCAGACCACAGTGAAATGACTGGAAAGCTGTAGATTAAGTCAATCCTCTGTATCCGTGCATTTAGTATCTACAAATTCAACCAACCATGAATCAAAACATTCAAAAACAGTTGCATCTGCACTGAGTATGTACAGATGTTTTTTCTGGTAATTATTCCCTACACAATGCAAGAACTACTTACACAGCATTTCCATCATATTAGGTATTGTTATGAGTAATCTAGTGATGATTTGAAATATACAGGAGAATGTGCATTTCTATGCACAGGTTGCATACAAATACCATACCATTTTATGTAAGAGATTCAGCATCCATAGGGGTCCCAAAACAGAGTCCTTGATGATACCAAGGAATGATTATAATTGGAAAAAGAAGAGTGTCAAGTATTTGTTGGTTATCATCTCAGCGTCTATTACTCCCTCTCTTTGGCCCTCCCAACAGCTCGCAGTTCCCACTTTCAAGATAAATATATTTCCAAGTGAATGAATTCTATTCCTGCCTCTTAGGAGAATACATATGTGACCTAAGCTAAGATGGTCAAAGCATTTCATGTCCCTGGGTGCAGGGATTTATTCTAGGAGGGTGTGTGGATCTGATCAGTTGGAAAGAATACCAGGACACTGATGGAAATGCTGGGACCATGGTATTCTCACTCTGGGATTGGTACAGTGTGCCAAAGGTAAAGCATGTGACTTTACCTTTGCTTTTCTTCCAGGAGGGGTGGAGGAGGAGACAGACTGAAGAATGAAAAAAGGGAGCTAGAACTATGGTAGGATGAATGTCTGCACCCTGGGGCTTCACAGTCACAAGGTCTAACGGTACCCTTTGCAACCTTAGAACTATTGACATTTTGAAGAGGATAATACTTTGTTAGGGGGCATGTACACTGAAGTAAGTTTAGCACCCCTTTCCTGGTCATGACAACCAAAAGTGTTGGTCTAAATTGGGTTTTTGCTTTATTTGGCTTCTTGTTTTCAAAGTGGCATGGAGTCATCTTGGACATCTTGGAGAGTGGCACGGAGTGGGAGGAATGTGACTCACCCACTTTCTCTCCAACTAGCAAGGTATGAGGTCTCTGGAAATAGAAGGAGACTAAAATGCCCATCTAGTGATAGACCCCAGACTGCCTGGAGGGGGTGGCTAGCATCCAGCCTCTCTCCTTGCTGCCAAACATGGAGGCAGTTAAGGCTCTGTTCATCACACCTTGGATCCTCCCATAGGGAGCACAAGGAAGGTGGAAAAGGGGATGCCCAGGCTCAAACCAAGAAGCAGTGCTGACCATATGGAGAGAGACAGGCAGATGGCTCTAAGGATGCAAAGGGCTTGACTGCACAGGGGAAAATCAGCCCACAGACAGGCCCTGGATCCTCTTGGGGATCCTCTTTTTAAGCCAACAACAAGCAGCTGATCAGTTATGTGTGACCCCACAGACATCCCTCCAGATTCAGAAATTTTCTTCCACTTAATATTTTTTATGCTACGGATCTCTCTGGAAGTCTGGTGAAGTTTTTATACTCCCAGAATGGAATAATGTTTTTAAATGCATAAAATACACAGAGTTAAAACAGAAAGCAATTGCATTGGAATAAAACTACCAAAATATTTAAAAATAAATGTGTGTTTTCATAGTATGTCTTTTTATTGTGTTAAATGACAAGATCTGGTAGCACTTTCCAAAACTATCACGACTTTGAAATAATGATGTGTGTAAATTTAATCTTGACGAAGCTGAAATAATTCCCATGTGATATGAAAATAATAGCTTTTTATGCTTTGACAGCATCATAGAAAATACTCGTATAAAGTTCTAGGGCTCAGTTATTTCCAGGATTTTTGCGCCTACATTTACAATTGCAGGAAATAAAAATAAAGATGTAATTTATTCCTATCCATGTTCATAGACCTTCATAAACCCAGGTCAAAAACCTTTTGTAACTAAGTCAGTGCCTCTCAACCAGGAGTGATTTTGCCCCCCAGAGGGCATTTGCCAACATGCTAGAGACATTTTGGGTTGTCACTCCGAGGGGAAGGGAGCTGTCAGCATCTAGAGGGTAAAGGCCAAGGGTGCTGCTAAATACCCTGCAATGCATAGTATAGCCTCCTGAAACAAAGAATCATCCAGCCCCAAATATCAACAATGCTGAGACTTGAGACATGCTGACCTAGAGGAAGAAGAGCCTCGGGTCTGGAGAAACTACTCAGGATGAAGCAGATTCTCCAGGGCGGGTTGGGGCATCTGCCACACACCAGTCCGTAGGAAGCCTGACAAGCATGACACCCTACCTCCACCTTCACAGTTGCTGGCATCCAGCAGGGGTTTCCATCATAACACAACTCAAGACAGGCCTGAGGAAAGACCTCAGGTACGATACAGGCAGAGGACCAAGAAAAGTCATTAAAAGAAAAGCAACTGACCGACACCATTTTGCTTGCTTTGGCTTTCTACAGGGACTTCACCAGGGACTAAAAAAGCTTTTCCTCTCCATTCCCATCCCAAGAGAAAGGAACGAGATTATGGAACCCCGCATCTGTGCTCCTTCTAACACTCATACTTCCCAGGACCAATGTGAACTTTAGATCCGAAGAGGACAACCAATCACCAAACAGTGGGGGAGGCTGGTGCTCAGAGACGAAATACAGACAGCCTGGCTCCCCTGACCCTGACACCTAACGTGATGGTGAGCAGTGGCGTGGGTTTCCACCTTGGCCCAAATGCAGTCAGGCCCTCTTCTCGACAAGGCTCGGTCTCTGGCCGTCATTGGCCTGCTTAGACAAGAGTCCTGCTGAGTCAGTTTCGCAAGATCACTCTCACCCTGGCTATCTGATCATATTCCTCATCTCCACCCTTAATGTCAGAATTTTTTTTAATTTTTATTTTTTACCAAGAACATGCATTGGTACATTGTATACATAATGATGCCATTTATCATGGTTATTTTGTACCTATACACGATGTATCTTGGTCCCCCGCCCCTTCCCCCTCCTTCCGTTCCCCCTTATTTACAGCAGGTTTATTTACATTTTTCCATTTTTTCCTTTTCCCTTTCTTTCCCTTTCTTCTTTTCCCCTTCTAGTTCTCCTCTCTTTTGAATATTATCTTTCTTTTACCTAATATCTATTATGCCTCTTTGTCTTTATGTACACTTACGGTTTCTTATATCAGAGAAACAATTTGATGTGTACTCATGAATGACTGATTTATTTCACTTAAGAGGATGTTCTCAAGGTGCATCCATTTACCTACAAATGACTCTAGTTTATCCTTTTTTATGGCAGAGTAGTACTCCACTGTGTAGAAAAACATATCTTCTTTAGCCATTCCTTAGTTGTTGAGCATCTGGGTTGTTTCCAAGACTTAGCTATGACAAATTGTGTTGCTATGAACATAGTTGTGCATATATCTCTACGGTATGAGGTTTTCAATTCTTCTGGGAAGATACCAAGCAGGGGAATAGCTGGATCAAATGGAACCTCTAGATTTAGTTTTTTGATGAGTCTCCATAGTGATTGGGCTAGTCTACATTCCCACCAGCAGTGGAGGAGGGTTCCTTTTTCCCCACAGCCCAGCCAGCACTTGTTGTTGGTTGATTTCCTGATAATCGCTGTTCTTTCTGGAGCGAGATGGAATCTCAGCATTGTTTTGATTTACATCTCTCAAATGACCAGTGATGTTGAACATTTCTTCATATGTAATGTCAGAATTCTTGACCAGCCTTTTGTTACAGTCCTGTTAAGCCTGTTCAGCAAGTTCCACACCCTTGACAGGCCTCTTAGTAACTTTGTATCACTCCCTCTCTCACTCCAGCTATCAATCCCCAGCTGTCTTTGCAGTGTTCAAATTTCATGGTCACAGTGGTCTTGACCCCCTAGTGGTCATATTGAATAGTCTTCCTTATCATCTTAACGAGTGTCAACATGATTTTCCTTTAACAATCAAGGCTGAACCTCTGCAGAAAACCTCCAGAGAATGGGAAGATGGTCCCAGGATGTGTCAGGAGGCTGCACACTCAGGGAGATGGTCTTGCAGAGAGCAGTGGTCAGGATCCTAGTGGCTGAGCCCATTGTCAGCATAGAAGCAATTAGAATCAGAGGCCAGGCAGCGGCATCCTGACACCCAATTTCCTCTCCACAAAAGAAGCAGATAATGTTTTCTTCAGATGTCACTCAAAGAAATGACCCCACCCTGGGCCTGGTCCATACTTTTCATCGTTCACTGATGTTCTTCTGTTACACATTCTCTTCTTACAATTTATGTTTGGTTTTTCCATTAAGACAACTGTCACCGGAATGTGAACTCCAGGATTATCCCAATTATCCAGGCTGCTGAGAAGTGAAGTATCTATAATCCAGATGTTAACTGAGGTCCTTTCTATCCTCAAAATCTAGCTAAATTGGTGGGAACCAACCTCTACCCCAACCTTAAGGTAGCACTCCCACCGTCTTGTCCTCCACTGATGGGAAATTCACATCTTTCGAATCTCAAATTCCAAATTCTACTTTTGTGCTTTGTATTACACCTTTACCTTCTTCTCTTCTATATGACCTCAAATCTCCTCAACTTTCTCCAACACAATATACTTTAGATGGTACATGTAACATACCGCAACACTGACAATACAGAGCGGGGGTTATAAATTATATTGCAGCCCAGTTCAACAAAGCTGATTACTAGCTAGCTCATCCTTTTAGGTGCTAAGGCTGTTTTCAAGATTAACAGCGAAGATTCCAAATGTTGCTAAGGATATAGAGCAACTGGAACTCTTAAACACTGCTGCAGGTTGTGTCTTGTGTTATACTCACTTGGCAACACTGTTTGACACCATTTGCCAAAGCTAAACACATACATGCGGTTTTGCCCTGCAATTCCTCTCCTAGAAATATACCTAACAGAAATACATTATTTTTCCACAAAATATCTGCAGAAAAATGTTCATAGCAGCACTGATCTGAATTCTAAAAATAAGCAACCCAAATATCCATTGACAATAGAACAGACAAATATGTGGAATAATTATACAGTGAAAAACAATGCAGAAATGAAAATAAATGAAATGCAACTACATACAACATGGCTGGATCAAACAACCGTATTATTTGGTGAAAGAAGCCAGACCCAGAAGAGTGTATGCCACAGAATTCCATTTATAGAAAGTTCAAAATAGCCCACCCCAATCCACGGTGTTGGAAGTCAGGGCATTAATTACTTTTTTGGGTTAGTGACTTGAATAGAGACTGAGAACAGCTCCTAGAATTCTGGAATATAATCACTTCTTGCTCTAAGTCTGGCTAACTGGTTTCTGCGCTTTTCCTCACACATGTGTGAGTAAAGGTTAAGAGCAGGACTGTACCCCTTCTCTTCCCAACACAGGCCTGCCTGGGAAGAATTTAGGTTTGCTTTCTCCCAGCACCAGTCATTTGACATGAAGCAAGTCAAGTTCGGAGTGTGCAAGGCCAGGCCAGGCGCCTGTCGCCTACACTGTAAAACCAGCCACTTGCGAGGCCGATGAGGCTGGGAGACATGTGAGTTCTGAGCCTACGTGACTGGCGGGAAAGCACCAAAGCCGCCTCTTTGCATGAAGGCGGCCCCTACGTAGCATGGCCTCGTCCCTAGCAAGCCTGCACATTCTCTAAGGAGGCTGGGAGTGGTCCAGGCACCCACATGCCCATGGCGAGCTGGGGGCTTCCGGGGAGACTGACAGAATCCGCGGAGACGGAAGGCTGTGCATGTTCTATTTCCTGTCCTGCATTTTTCTATAAAGCGAAGGAAACTTAGACTTGATTATATGTGTCTTGTGAGTTTGCTTGCCAGTCCAGACACGTTACCGATGCAATGGTGGAACCACACATTGGACTTCAGTAAAAAGGTTATTGAAGAAAAAAATTCCTTTGGCTATTCTTACCAAAAGACTATTTTCACTGATTACATCTTTGGCTAAGCCTCCAAATTCCTTTTCTGAGTTCTCTGACTTCTTGCTACCCTTTTTCTTTTTAGGACTTACAACCAGTTCCTAGACCTTCTGTTCACGTCTCATGCAGAATTCTGTAGATAGTGCACCACCTTACTTCATACTACCCATAGAGACCTAACTCAATAACAAATAGTAAAACTAGTTGCAAAACATAGTTCTCAACCAGAAGTTATGTGACTACCTCTTAGAAAACTTTTTTTTAGCAAAGCAGTAAATAGTAAATCTCTGTCCATAGATACTCAAATTCATACATTATCTGAAGTGTAGTGACCTAAACAGAGGCCCAGTTATTCTACTTCCTAATTTGCTGTCTCAAACTTTCCTTAAAACAGGAGGCATTGAACTTGTCTCCTGCCACCAACACAGGCTTTTAGAAGGGCAAGCTGTGTCACATGACTCCCTGGAATGACTTATCACTGGGTGTCACTCTTTGTTCCACACTCCATACCTCTCTAGTGATGGTAGACGCCCTATACCAGTAGTGGCAAATCTACAGCATGTGCCACAGTAGGCTGTTTGTATCACTGAAAGCTCTAACAGGGAACCAGGTGAAGGAATGAATTTTACTCAGCAAAATGAACACATCACAAGCATTTACGAAGTAGGCAGTAAAAGATTAAAAACCTGGTGTGTTTATTCTGATCAAGGTACATTTATCACTGAACTAAGTCATCAGGGAAAACGAAACAGAAAGAACACCTCTAGCTTTCCTTTTTCTATATATACCCATGTCTCCGAATCACAACACTTCTCACTGAGAGGGGACATGTATGCAAACTTCATCTTTCTCCTTCATTAATGATGATCTTCAGATTAAACCCTTCGGTGCCAGGAGCTGACTTTTTGCAAAGCAGCCTATGAAGTCCAGGGAGCCGGGGCCCTGCCTGTGGCAAGCAGGAGGGCCCAGCTCCCTGGACTGATCATGGCGATGTCATCTAGTCAACTGCAATAGCTCCCAAATAGAAGACTATATTGTGACATGGTATTATGATTGCTTTGTATGAGGGAGCAAGTGACTTTCTTAGTAGGGTGAATCATATTCATACGCAGATGTCTCAGCCTCTCGATGCTGGAAGTGTGGGCTTACATCTTTGAAAGCCCTGCTGGTGGTGCGTGGGCCTCTGGGACTGGCAGGGGTTTAAAGGGCATTTTATGAAGGCAGCTAAGTCATATTCTCACACAGATTTTATCCTCACTTTTCATATTTCTACCTGAGTGATGACCATCCTTAATATTAAACAGGAAGTTACAGTAAATGGTAGTTAATTCTTACATCTATAGATTAACTTTTTCTCACTTGGAATTTATTAAATGTTCCACACTGATAAAAAAGGTAGACTAGAAAGCATGTCTGTTAAGTTGTCTTGCATCCATTTTTGAAGAAAGAAACAGGTAAGAGGAAGAGAAGAAAGCCGAGACTGGCTGCTGTTCAGAGCATTTGTTCCTTTAGAAAGCAAGCACAACACTGTACACTAAGCACACTGCTTTTTCTTGTTTTAGTTTTTCCCTCCCAAATCTTAAGGTGATTTCCACGACCTTGGCCAAGGACACCTCATGAAGATTAATGAAAGATGCCGAAGTGCCCTGGCTGGCCACTCCTCACAGCTGGCCCTCAGTCCCCAACCATGTGCAGGGCTCAGTCGCCCCCTCCCAGGCTGTCAGTGTCACAGAAAGTGTGTCCTTGGCTTTGATTTTGTGAACCCTTCCCTTTCAATCAGCATCGGGCACGAAGGCATAAGACAGCACAGAAAGGTGCACAGAGAGAAAGTGGGCAACTTCCCTGTGTTGCCCACAGCTGCAGTTTTGGATTCTGGCAGGCAGAACAGCCGGAAACCAGGAATCATCCTATTCAAATACAGTTCCAACTTTGCAGACTCCAGCTTGTATGAAGTTTGACTTCCAATTTTGCAGACTCCAGCTTGTTATCAAGTTTGACCTCTTGTCCAGCCATCTTGGAGGAAACTGACCATTCCTGCCTGGATCGCTGGCAAGGGCTGCTCACAGTTTTGCTTTCTACACTAATTACGCAGCATTATTCCAGTATGTTTCTCATTTCCCACACCTGATTTCCAGCTTCTTAAAGCTGACTGTTCTTGTGGGGCCGCTTGTTTCTTCTAGAGTACAAAAGTAAGGGCCTCCCTCCCTAACTGCAGGGTCTATACACTACACCTCAGCGTATACACTTGCTATTACCGTTTGTATTGTCTACAGTAGAACTTCCTTATCTTGCTCCTGGTAGTGCATTACAGGCAAACATGAAATGTATTTATTTAAATACAAAGAAAACCTCTAAATTGGCAATTGAATTACCTCCCTGTAGCTTTACAGTTTGACATTTCTTCACCTTGCTAGTTCTTTCATTAGATCCGTGAAAGATTTGGTCATCTGGTTAAGGATTATAAGCAGATGCAACTATGAACCCAAGAAACTGTATTACTATTACTGTTGGTCATACTAAAACGGTTTCTTAAGTAGATGACCCACAAGGGTGCGAAATACCTACAAGAAACCGTTTTTGTACACTGTACATCCTTAGTATTTTTACATATATATGATAGGGATGTACATTATTTTCCTTCATACAGACAGTTTAAATAAAAAACTGTGTCAATCTAGCACAATTAGAAACAAAGGAGCTGAGTGAGCCTATCCTCCCCCCACCAAAACTCAACTATAAACATAAACATCTGAAGGATTATCTACACTCCCACCTTCTTAGGGGAAGTACAAAACATAATAACAAAAGCCTATAGCGCCACTCCAGGGGGCAGGGTTCTGACAACAGTGAGAGACTCAGTGGGAGCCACCTAGAAGTCAGAGACGGCTGCCCTTTAAATTCAAGGAGTCTGAGTTAGCAGGCACCCATTTCCCTCTCGCCTTTTTGCGCGCGTGCCTTCTGACCCTTTCGCTCTTTGCTCCTACCCTTTTCGCCCTTCCTGCCCTTTTCGTTTTCCCTTGTCCAGGCTGCTACCTTCCCAGAGATCTCCAATAAACGCAGCTACCTACTACCTACTACCAAATGTACGCTTGGAATTCTTTCCTCGTCATACACAAGAACCTGGAGTATTTCTGGCCTACTCAACTGTAACAAATCGGCTAAAAAAAAGAAAGCAAGCTCACTCTAAAAGGTTCACCATTACTGCCCTACAGTCATTCCTAGCTTTTCAGTGTTTGTTTTTCGGGGTTTTGTTTGTTTGTTATGTGCTTTTTTTAAAGGAGTAAGACTTTCAAATTTAGTAAAATTTGAAACCCACCTTACTGTATATATTGATAGTACATTATTTCCTTTGTCAAAATATTAACCTTCCTTCCCTCATCTTTTGCTGTTTACTAGTCCCATTTGAGCTAGACTTTGTGCATCTTATTGGTTTTTTTATACCTAAATTTTTTATGGGTGTATGTTTGCAATACATAATAACTGCATTATTCTTGGGAAAGGGCTACATGTACATATTGCATCTTAATCAATTAATCAATTGTACTTCCATTTCCCTTCCTGGCCCTCCCCTCTCCACCCATCTCTAGGTCCCCCTCACATCTCCACAAAACATACATCTTTGCTTCCTATCATCTTTAGGGACGTCTGTCTCGTCTTACTATGGCCAAAATCAGACGAAGGGGTGTGGAAGTCTCAGAAACAGCTCAGTATTTTATGCAAATATTTCTGAGACTGCCACCTGAATGACCAACTCTCCTCTTACACCTGATGCTCACAAGGAACAATGTACAATTGCTGAGCATCCTCAATACCCAAAGATGTCATTCTTATAATAAGGAAGGAGGGAAAAGGATTTAACAGTCACCAGCAAGTTGGATTCTAATGAGTATGTTTCCCCAGACCATCACGTGGGGCAGCACAATACTGAAATAACAGGCTCCTATTGTTAGACCTCACTGTAATCTCACTTTCTACAACACCTTATTTCTTAAAGCAACTCTAAAGAATTCAGAATGATAAAGATCAATTTCCAATCACTCCTACAAACGGTGCATGAAAACAATAAACCAGACTTAACCATGATTTCTCTTTGCTTCATCTTGAATTTGAAATCCTGGACTTGTCCAATATAGTCGGATATGTACAAAAACAGTTTATTAAATAACATACGTAAAGATTTACAAAAGACACTCCCAGAATGCTCACATTCACATGGTCCCTAAAAGTGTGTTTCCTCTAAAGCTGTGTACAGCCCCAAAGCATGAAATTCTGCTGGGGAGGCTCCCTTATTCCCTGAGCTGGCGAACCCCCTTTCCTCTCCCGTGCATGCTCCACTGAATAACCAGCATCACTCTTCCTCAGGACAGAACTTCCTCCAGCCTTGTGAAGAGGCGGGCTCCTCTGGGCGCTCAGGGCTCAGGGCTAGTACCACACCGGCACCGCCTAGGAAGGCTGCCTCAAAGCCCTTTTCCCTTCATCACAGATGCAACTTGAAAGATAGCACAGCAAGATACAAGTTTAGAAGTTCCTCTCACACGTGCAGAAAAGCTATTGGCAGAACATTCTAACTTGAAACAGTGTGAAAAGGCGGTGATCTCTGCACTCTTTCCGAGAGTAGCGACTCTGAAAAAAGATATTCCCCCCTCGGGCCACACACACAGCTCTACAGGCCGGTCCTTGGGGCCGGCATCCCACTCCGGGTCACCAGGTTTCTGCAATCTCAGTGAGTCCCCGCAGCAGCTCGGCAAAGGTCGGGCGGGCTTGGGGGTTCTGGAAAAGGGAAACGCAGGTAGTCAGTCGGGAACGCAGTGAGTCAGCTTCCAGCTCACTCGGACACCTGCTGTGGAATCGGCTGGGCTGGCAGGGTCCTGGGTCCAGGCTGATTCTCCACAGAGGAAGCGAAAGACATCTTGGCGGACAAACAGTGAGCCTGACCAACAGTGAGGCATGAGTGTGAAAATATAATAGTAAAGAGTTCTGCAAAAATAAAATGGCCAGAACTGTGAACACTAGCCACAGGTGGCCACTGAAATCTAAATTTATTAAAACGGCTTAAATTCAGTTCTTTACTCACACTAGCCACTTTTCATGTCCCCGAAAGCTAGATGAGCTCCCCGACTGAACAGCACAGATTATAAATAGCTCCATCAGCAAGGAAAGTCCTCTTTCCCACAGATTCAGTTGAGTGATTTGACATGAGAGGTCAAGGAAGAGCTGGGAGAGGGGGCATTTAGCATGCCAGACCCCCAAACTCGGCCTCAGTTATTTTACTATACCTGATCCCCCACCCCCTGAAAGAAGGATTTCACCCAGACAGTAAAGGCACATTTTCACAAGGGACGCTAGATCCCGGGGCAAGGCTGTGAGATCTTTAGCTCGCCGGCCAGGGTTGAGAGTATGTTTCCTGTTTCAGTGATGGATATGATTTGGCTCTGGATCCGTGAGGAAGAAGAGATGGCGCCGTTGGTTATCTTCAAAATCCATAAGAAAGGGAGCTACTTACAGCAGCCCATTCTCCCAGAGGTGACTGTCAGCAGAGTTAGGGGCGCGGCAGTAACGCCCCGCTGAGTGGTTTATAAACAGACAGCACTGATAAAAGGGACAGAGCACATGATGCCATCAGCCCATGTGAGGGTCCTCCTTAGGACTCCCAGACTGAATTGTGGAGCTTTATAAGGAGGCTGAAGTTCTTCAGGGAGAAGCTGTGAGATGTGCCAACCGATGGGAACGTAATCACATTTGAGTCTAGAGACACCCAAGCACTTGGGGAAAAGTCACAGGCAAAATCAACTTTTGCAAATGAGTAACTCAACATAACCAAAACATTGTTTTAATCAACTTTCCCACTGCAACTTGAAACTAAGATCATTTGCTAGGTCTTCCCGTGAGCATCCTATTTATGCCTTGCACTTCTCTGTCTCAAATTCACAGGTATATAAAAGCCCAGTATCAGCGAGCATGTATATGTACATTGTTTCATAGACAATAATATAGAGTTGCTCCTCAGCTTAAGCCTCTCGACTTTTGCAAAAAGGAAGGGGACCAAGAGATGGCAGGAGGAGTGATGGAGGGGAGGGGATGAAAAAGAATGAAGATGTGTTATGTACATGTACCAACTCCCCACAATGCATATAATCACTGTGCACTGCAAACATGTACTAATAACAAAAAAAGACTGACCCCCCTCAAAAAATGTATTCAACGCACCTACCTACCAACTATCACAGCTTGTCAACACAGTGTACTTAGAGTATTGGTTGTTTATCTCTGTGACACATGGGTGACTGGGAGCTTTAGCTAACTGCCTCCGCCCAGCGACCCGGGAGGGAATCATAACTCCTACTGCTAGCCAAGGAAAAAAATCAAAATCCAAACTACGGTGTCTACTATTCTCAAACCATTGTAAAGTTGAAAAATTGCAAATCAAACCATCATAACTACCACGTGTACACTCCTGATCTACATTGTTATTGCAAAGACATTCTTACGACAGCTGTTGCTACTAACAGCTTACTTAACCTTTTTCTGTCTTTCAAGATTTCTTGGGGAGAAATTAATCATATGTAAAATATGTTCCTACATTGGGAATCTTTATAAATTTAATGGTAGTCTAGAAAATGACTCTGGAAACAATGACTTTTCCAGTGTTTAGGGATTGCAAATCAAATTTTTTTTTTCTTTCAGGTAAGAGGAAACTCTTTATTGAGCTGTGATTTTTCTGAGCTATGGCTGTCAGTTATAAACAGAGCACAGCTCTCAAAATCATGTGGGAGTCTGAAAAGAGGAGGGATACTTGGAGTCAGTGCCCAGAAAAAGCAGAAGTAGACCAGAAATCCTTCAGGCTTTATCTTTAAGCTTTGCATTTCAACAAAGGAAGAAACTGAGAGATGATTTCCTGAGTGGTGCCTGCTGGCATGCAGTCCACCTTCATTCTATTCTGGCTTAATCTTTCTATCAGGAGTCTTAGGTGCCACAGAGAGATGAAAGCCATTACTTTTAGCCTTGAAAAGCAAGGCAAATGAAAGTGGAATGAAGCAAATAAAAACACCATCCTTCTTTTTCAATGTGGAAGTTGAACACACATGTTTCGGCCCTTAGTTCTACAGAACAATCCTTAAAGGTAATAAAACATCTAATCACTGAGGCTTTCAAGAGTTTCTGCAAAAACCAATCTCAGATAAGGCTTGGAAAATTCAGCTGGAAGCCTATTGTTAAAAACAAAATGGATTAATGACTGGTGAGTGTTTCAAACAGAAACAGTACTTTGGGTTCTTGGGATTATTAGCAAGAAACAGACACACACTTTCCTCTGAGGTAGAGTCCTGAGTAATGTTAGTGACAATCAGGTTTGCTGTCAGAGGCTATGGGGATTTAGCTCAGTGGTTAGAGTGTTTGCCTTGCACGTACAAGGCCCTGAGTTCGATCCCCGCGCCAAAAAGAAAAGTCACCAGGGCTATCTGGTGCTGAGTATTTGCTCTCAGAGGCTGGCACTGCCAACCAGGAAAGAAAGGGACACTTACTTCATGCCAGCAGCTGTACATAGCTTCATAGATGGACATGGGTGCCAGGTGAGGGCGATAGAGGCGGAAACCTTTAGAAATGGCTTCCACAACTTGCAAATTTGACTTGTTTTCAAAAGGCATTTTTCCTTCTGTAAAAACCTCCCACATTAAAACTCCTGCAAACAAAATGCATGAAAACAAGGAGTTAAAGAGAAATTTTACCTGGAACTGAAAGAACTGCTTGCTTCACATTATAAAGTATGTTTTTCTCCGCCAGCACTAGGGTTACAATCATCCTGAATGAGAACAGCTCTAGCAGGAAGCAGATTGTGCACACCTGAGTTTTTGAAGAGGCCTGTAACTGAAAATAATCTCAGCAATGACAATGCCCTTCTTTTTTGATAAGTCTTGAAGGCCTCTTTACTGGATGAAAATGCTGGTAGCATTTTGATTGCTAAGTACTGCTCGCATCCCCACACCTGAAATCAAAGGACATTTTGCCATTGCCTAGAAAATGACAGATTCATGTGAGCCTTTGTTGCCTGCTAAAACCAAGAGTTTCCCAGCCAGCAGATAGCACCTGTCCCCCCTTTTCCATTGAGAGATTAGACTACTGAGCAGAGGCCTAGACTGTCTGGCAGGGATTCTATGTAGAAATACTGAATAATTGATTGGCTGATTGGTGTAACCCCTTTAAGAATTCCCAGTTCGAATTCACTTAACTATTTACCTATTCTACAATTATTTACTAGGTATTGATGAGAGGCCAGGTCTATGCTAGGGGCAGGGGATTCCATAGGAATGTGACCAGTCCATCCACTCAAGAATCTCGCTGTCCAGGGAGGAAGAAAGGCAAGAGAAAGGCAGGGAGGTCTACTCATTCTGTAACCACCTCGTGAGGTCCTTGTGTCTCTTAAGACGTGGCCTCACAACTTCCACATAAGACTGCCATAGGTCAGTAGAAAGCTAATGAGGAGAACAGTACAAGCTCAATTTTACTCTGGACAATAAAGTTCACACCCTCCTGCGGGCCAGAAGTCCCTTGAAAGCTACAGTCACCCAGAAAATTTGGATAAAAGAGAATATATTTGATTTTTGCACATTTATTGCCATGTTTTGACAATCAGCTCAAAGAACAAACTGCAACAGACATGTCTACACCATCTTTTTCTCAATGAGGAACATGACTCAATGTAAATATCAATAAACAGATCCTAAGGAAGCCTATATTCACATCCCACAGAACTTGAAGGTAACAAAGAAAATGGGATGGTGCCATTTTTAAAAATCCAGGCCTTGCATTTGAGTTGTCAGTTGAATAGCTGGAAAATAGTCAAGCTGCTTAGTTAGACAATGAAGTTTATTAAATACACTTGAAATTCAGTAATGGCCTTAAGATCATTTTCTATCAAGATGTGGAAAAATTGGCTGAGTTTGTTTTCTAGCTCAGTAGACTCTTTGTTGTGGTTTTACAGAAACCTTCCTTGGGGAAGGAAAAGACCCAAAGACAGACTATGTAAGCAGCTGTAGGACGTCAGTTGCCAAAAACAGTCTGGATGTAGCTAGAAACATAAGAAATCACAGGTACTAGACAACTTTCAAAATGCTATATTGTATTAAGAAATCAAAGTTAAACAGAGAAGATTGTCCATTATGTTAAACCAAGTTCTATCAAATGAACATCAAATGTACTTACCAAATGACCAGACGTCAGATTTACTGCTGTATTTGTTGAAATGAAAAACCTCAGGGGGGGACCATTTGACTGGGAACTTGGTTCCAGAAGAACTGATATATTCATCGTCCAAAACATACCTACAGTCATCAGATCCAAAGCACACAGTGTTAATTACCTCTAAGTCTCAGTTACTTCAAATCCTTTTGGTTAACTATGAGTTACTAAAACACGGCATTTTACCCTGGAAAGGCTCTGAACACCTTCTCTGTTCATCAGCAAATTGCGAAATTATCTCATATAGTATTTCCTTCCAAACCAAGTCTCATTGTGTTTCATTTCACTGGGTCTCACAAAACCATGATAACCACTTCACTGGGGCTCAGAAAACCATCAGGCCAAAACATGATTCATGGTTTATCTTCTTTATGAGACATTCTTAATTCGGGAAAGAAGCAAGCTATATGCTCTAACAACCAAGACAAAAGAGCACACTTCTTCCATTAGAAAAGAATGAATTCGAAGTTAGATGCCCTATTTTCTTTCATGTACATATTTTTTGTGGGACACAGAGGAGGACAAGTGTATTAACAGAAACTCCTAATGTGAAAAAAATTCTAATGCAGTAAAATGGCTCTATATTTTAAAAATTGGGAATAACTATAATCACCTTTAAAAAAAAAAACCATTAAATCCTCTCTCTTTTTTGAGAACTGTACATAGGACTACCCAAGTGCCAGAATCTAGAGAGGACAGACAATAAGGAACTTGAGCTGTTTGCCCCTTGAGTATATAACATAATATTCTTGTGTTCCCATTTTTTCCTTCACATACTCTATCTTACTCCACCTTTAAGGCCTCCTCATTGAGCCAGTGGTCAATCTACTCACGTGAATACAGAAAATAAATACCAGAAAACGAAGGGGGAATTTATTTTCCATACATTTGGAGTTTCTAAAGTTTAGATTTTTGAGAGAAGAACTGAGTTATTAGCAAGATATTTGGGGAAATGGGTCATGAATAACAGTGAAATCTCACCACTATCACCCAGCCATTTGGAGAAAGTTCCCTTGAGTTAGGAGGAATGGAAAAACAGACAGGAAGGGGAGCACCTGACGTTGGTGGGTTGCTGCGTTGGAGTCCTGTACCTTGCACTCTTTAAATGCCGTCTAGAACACATAGCAAGGAAAGAAGCTTCCACTCCCACATGAGGTTGGTGGGACTTAAAATCAAAATAGGACATATGCCCTCTTTGCAGGGAGAGATTCAGGAAAGACAGAAGGATTCCAAAGAACTAATGGCTGGGACCACGCCGAGGCAAGCGCAGCACTAGCCCCTCGGAGTTTTCTAACCACGGGGAATGCCAGTTTCGAAGGAATCACTAAGATGATTTGCAGCCACTTGTGTGGCTGGCCAGCCACAGCCAAGACAGGACAATTGCATAGACAACAGCAGGACCAGACAAGCCATGACCTTTCCAGAACATGGCCCTATGAGACACTAGAAGTGGGACTTTGATGGTAAGGAAAGTCATGGAGAAACCCCAAATGCACTACTGTTAAACTTGTAGCACCCAAGAAAAATGGGCTCACAGTGCAAACTATACTGAGTTGTAGAAACAGAGGGTTAGATTTTTCACACCCCTCAGTTGTAGATTTAAAGCAAACTACTAAGCTTGATAATAGACGTGTTTGATGATGACCTAGAAAAATCACATCTGCTTTTTTTCTTTTCTTCCAAAAATATACATCTATGTGAAAAGCGCTTTTCTTAATCTTACACATATGAGTGTACTGAGAAATTCTTCTCATTTTAAGAGCAACCACAGTTTTGTTTATATGACCTGAGAGAAGATAAAAAGAATAGCCAACAGTAAACAGCTATCTCGCTGCTAAAATTGGCTCAGGTGCTGAAATACAGACTGGGCCAATCTCGCCAACACCACCCCGGAGCAAAAGTCCGAGTCTGTAGCATCTTCAGTTGCCAGCAGACAAATGTAAGATTCCCTCTTAGGAATAAACAAAACCTACATGTATAGATACATAAATATACACATCACGTACCTCGTCATTCCAAAGTCTGAAATTTTTACTATACATGTAGAACTAACCAAACAATTCCTTGCTGCCTATAGAAAGAAGAAAAAATAATCCAAATGAGCCTACAAGTTTTTCCTTCAAGAGATTCTACTCCCCTTTTCCCTAGTTTATTTGAGCTCCACATTACTTCTCGGTAGACAGCCTCGTTGTTTGGATAGTGATAGCTATCAGTGATATGCGTGATTTAATACTTGCCCTTATGACATGAATTTTAATGATTCTCCAGTGCAACAAAAAACCCCTAAATGTTAACACTTTTATTTTTAAGGAGATTTAGTCTTTCTCAAGAAACATCCTTGATAAAGATGGGGATGAATTCAATCTAACAGATGTTAAATTATGAATCTTGGCCTAAAATAGTGTATATTTTTTACTTACCTTAAATAAAAGAAGATAATATACATGACAGGTAAGGCATAGTCAACAGACAAGACAGAAGAGGCCTAATTATACTTTTGGGATTTCCAGCCGGTAATATAAATTAAGTAATTACATTTTTTATACTCACATGTCATGGAATATAATTATTTGTAGGATAATTTTATATTTCTTAAAATTACCACAGTGAACCAAGTGTAGTACTAATGCAGAGGGAATATATTTGATGCCAAAACAATCTATTTTCAGCAACTTAGTCAAGAAAATCACTGATTTGGTTATTTAGCCTCACATAGGTGAACTGTTTGATAGAATTGTTCTCTTTTCCACAAATTTGTGGTTCAATGCATCCATAACAAAAGCAAGAAACTTCAAATGGTAAGACAGTAGGAACCTGATTCAAAGACACCAGCAAGTGGCAGCAATGTTCTCAAAGTCACACCACAAGAAGGGTTCTTGATGAGAAAAGAGTCATTTGTTACTTGATATATTTTACCTGGCGTGAAGGCAAATGCAATAGAACACAAAGAAAATGAGCAATCAAGGAAGAAATCAAGGATAGGAGGACCTGTGAGAAGCCAAAAGAATTGCTACACCTGAGTTTTGAATTATAATTCTTATCACGAAAGATAAACTTGCAGCGACCAGGAAAGTGAGCTAAGTAGAATCGATAGCATATCCATCCATTCAGAAATTCATCAGTAGTTCCTGTGTGCTGGATCCTGGGGAACACCCTGTGAAGAAGGAAGCATGGTGATCTAGCTCTGTAACAACAATGGTTAGCATGGCAGAGCTCTCCTACGGGCCAGCAATTCAAGTAATCCTTCCCAACACACCCATGATGCTAGAGTTAATACTATTTTAGTAGTTAGCTAGCTGGCCCAGGGCCACGCAGCTAGTAAAAAACAGGTAAGGTCTTAACCCAGTCAGTCTGACTCCAGAGCAGTGGTTCGTAATCTCCACTGCCCACGGAACCCACCAAGGGAATTTTCAGAACACATCAATACCTCGCTTCCAACCCCTGAGATTCTGACTTAACTGGTCAGTGATGTGGGCTGGGTGTAGTGACTTTTCTCAAGGCTCCCAAATGACTAAGACATGGCAAAGTTTGAAGATTGAGAACCTTTGTTCTGTGTTATCTATCACACCATGCTCCATCTCAGAAGTCTCGGCCATGTAGAATCCAGTATTCAAGTAGGAACATAAACAACTGTTAGATGAATAATCAACGGCAGGAGAATTCTAAATTGTGGGTAGGATATACATACCCCACAAGGTGTCCCGTGTGACTATGCCTCCTTTCTTTCTCTAAAATATTCCAGCCTGCAATACACTATCTCTGGGTCACATATAACAGAAACAAGATTACTTTCAGGTGACAGCATCAGGGATTTCTTAGAATATCCTCAAATTCTCATTCGAGTCAATTTTTAAATATAGAAATAATACACGGACCAGCACAGAAGAACAGTATAAGTATCCTGAATAAATGTGGAGTGGACAGAACAGTGCCTAGCAGAGTGCTTGGCTTCTTCTAGGCACTTGGTACATGTTTGATTAATGGTAGAAAGGAAGAAAGGTAGAAGGAAAGAAGAAAGAGAAGGAAGAAGAGAGAGAGAGAAGAAAAATAAATCAGTTTAGTTAATTGGTTAGGTGGTTAACTATTTCAAGAAGTACTACAATAAAACTTTAGTTTATAGCATCGATGGGAAATTTAAAAATAAAATTACACTTTACAAAAAAATTGCATGAATAGGAAAATGTTTAAAAATTAAGCCAAAGGATATATTCTTCCAAGTATTGTCCTTCCAGATGTACTATGTAGAATGGCAAGCTGATGTTCGCCATACTTACTAAATCTCTGTGAATGTAGCAGTTCCTCTCCAGATACTCCATCCCTTCGCATATATCCTGGCACACACTCAGAAGCATTTCCTTTCTCAGCCTTCCCTTTCTCTCCCTGAGATAGTTGAGCAGGCAGCCATTCTCCATGAACTCCGTGACAATATAAAGGGGCTTCTGTTGGATACACACCCCATACAGCTGAACTAGCCTCGAATGTGACAGTTTCCTGTAGAAGAAAAACATACCAGAGAGCAGAATTGGCTTTGCACTGAAAAGCATTTGAATGTAAATGACAGTATGTAGCATCTATACACCATTTTCATTATCAAGAGGAGGATCAACCCGACCACAGAGAAAGTATTTTCTTTTCCACTTTATGCACTGAGAAAGCGAGGTTGGAAGTTTAGTATTTCCAATGCCACTGTCAATGCAGAATATTACATGCCCTGGATTCTTCTTGTCAATATTCTAGTTCGCTCCTTTTTGTTTTGTGAGCCTTTTGCTTCATTACTGCTTACACTGGCGCAGGTCTCAGAGTTCTGCTCCCTGAAGTCCAACCTTCTAAACTGAGGCCACTCAGTCTGCCTGGACTGGCAGGCAGGAAGAAAAAATTATCAGTGGACATAAAAAAAGAAAATTAAATTCTAAAGAGTAAAGGCATTAAAAGGGAACAGAGACTACAAAACATTTACCAACATAAAATCTTGGTGTGTACTTAGTAATTACACACACATACACACACAAATTCCTTGAATATTGCCTATTAAGACACACCCAGAGCCTTTGAGTCTAGACTTCAAAAGTTTATTGTTTCATCTGTGGCACACAGCGTTCAATCTCTAAAGGCCTTTTATGCCAACTGATCACGATCGAAAACAATTTCAAATTAATGTTCGTAATTTTAGAAGATATATAATAAGCAATTCTCTGTTCCCTTGAAAAATTACTTCTTTTTTTAATTCATAAAAATAAAACAAAATCAGTGATTCAGGAAGACTATACTTAAAAAACGCATAAGAGTTTTTTTGTTCTCTCTTTGAATGTTTTTGGTTTGGGGGCAATAAAATATCATAAAATGAAAAAAACACATAAGAGTGATTACAGACACATTACCATTAAATTAGTTTACTAAAACACTCCAGTTAATTAGAAAGATACCTAGAAAACCTAAACATGATCAAAATATGTAATATATATATTTGACTTACCTTTTGAGTTCAGACAATGTACTTTAAATTAAGGAATGTGGTTTACTTGTGTGCAGAGTAATGGAAGTTTAAGAAAAGCAAATCTCAAAACGGAATGTTAATATCCCATAAGAAACCACCAATTTGGGACTCACATGAAACATCTGAAAATTAGAACATTACACTGTGTTTGCTTAGCAAGACCACTGACAAAAATCTACCAGAAATCAAACCTCTATCAGAAATGAGGCAAAAATAAATAACTACACCTTCGTGTGGGGTCCAATCTAACAAATAAGACACATATTTTCCCTGTCCGGTCTAACAAACAAAACACACAGAAAAATGCAAATAGAAAAAGTGTGCTTTTCTTTGCTATAACTTTAGTACCTTTCAGTAGACATATTTCTCAGTGAAACAATAATTCTCAATATTTTACACTACGCTTTTATAGAAGTGCAGATAATTCACTGTAGAGCAAACTTGTTATTTAAGTATTTTTACACTCTTTGCAGGCTTTGCCTGTTCTCCTTTTCTAATTATTCCCCTTCCCTTAGTAATCCAATCAAATTTCGCAGTTTTAGGTATCATTTCTGGTGATCACTCCTAAATGAACAGCTTCCACCTTGACCTTTCTCCTGAACTCCAGACTCGTGACCACTTGGTCTCCCGGGCCACCCAAGAGGCCTCTCAAGTTCAACACACGTGAGGCAGAATTACTGCTTTTTCCCCCGACCCCACTGAGTCCTCCTCCTCCTGCGTAAGGGGAACCTCTGCCGACCCGCGCACACCAGCGCCACAGCCTGCAATCTTCTTTCTTCTACTTTCCTCCCATGAGCCACCACATTCAATTTATTAATACATCTCGATGCCTTTATCTCAAAAATGTATCCTGTGGGACTGGGGATTTAGCTCGGTGGTTAGAGTGTTTGCCTAGCGAGCGCAAGGCCCTGAGTTCAATCCCCAGCACCAAAAACAAAACAAAGCAAAAAAAAAAAAAAAAAATGTATCCTGAAACTACTCTCTTCTATTTCTGCCCCCATTCCAACCACAATCATCTTCCACCTGCACCACTGCACGTTTGATGCCCCCAAAATCACAGGGCAGTCAGTGTGAGCCATATAAAATACAAACCACATTAAATACTTGAACTCTCCCTCTACCACCCAGTCTAACTGAGCCCCCGACCAAGTCTTCATCTCTGTCACTTTGTTCTCTCTTGCAGCCTTAGGCCTTATCTCTCTTTGAAATTACGTGGCGTATGTGTTGGTTGCCTGCCTTGCTCCCCACCCTCCACGAGAGCATATGCATAAACAAGCTCTTTCAGAACAGGAAAGGTATCTGTCTCACACACCACCACATTTCCAGAATTTAGGACAGTGTCTGCATGAAGTCTGCAGCTGACACTTGTTGAATGAATGAATACAACCAAACAGGGGTTGGGAGTGCAGCTCGGTGATAGCATGCTTGCCTAGCATGTGCAAAATCCTGGGTTCAGTTTCCAACTCTCTCCATCAAAAAAACAAAAGAACTAGATGACATCATTGGTACTGTATTTTGTTCAACAAAGCTAAAAACATACTACAAAATTTGAGGGAAATAAATTATTTCTAATCAAGAGATTAGTTGTGTGATCATTTTTGTTGTTGTTCTTGTTGTTGTTTTTGTTTGAGACAGGATCTTGCTATGTAGTTCAGGCTGGCCTTGAACTCACTGTGTAGCTCAGGCTGGCTTTGAACCCCCAGCAATCCTCCTGCCTCAGCCTACCAAGTGCTGGGATTACAGGGATGCGCCACCATGCCCAGCTAAGAGATTTGCTGTGGATGTCGCAGCAAGAGTTTGCAATGCGATCTGCATGATTTAAGACAAACACAGGCAACCCAGGGTCTCTCCCTCCAAACCCACCATCTTTGGGGAACTCTGCTCATTTTCTGCGAAATCCTCACATTAATAAAAGAGTTGCTCAAAACTTAGCCCTTGATGTTTCTGAAAGTAAAATTTCTCCTTCATTTCTGAATCCTTCTTCTTTTCCTGCTCTACAATATTTCTAATAATGCTATTCATTTACTTTCTTGAAATTTTGACTCTTTAGGCAGAAATAAAGGCTAAATACAATGACATAAAAGATCTGATGAAAAGAATAAAAACTGCAAGGAAACAGCTCTGCTAGGAGAACCGATAGGTTAATTTTCTGTCTGTTTTCCAAGTGTCCTGACTTTAAAATAGTATCTATTATTATGGTATTATCAATAAAAAGCCTTTACTAGACATTACTTAATTTAAATAATGGGGCTAAAAATCCAAATTAAAACCTGTACTATTAATTAATTACCTCCAGAGAAAATTCATTACCCCTTCAGAGGAGGGGGCAGAAGGACCAGTGTGTTTTCTCAGTTTTTACTTTATTCAATTCTGTTTAATATGAATATAAATCATTAAGACTTTTCTTTCTAAAACTAAAATATTTTACTACAAAGACATGATGAATGAAATGAGACACATGAAAAAAATTCCTGGAGGAATTAGATGTACTTATACATGTTTTTTATTATTGTGTTACTAGTTAATACAACTCCATGTAATACACTGCTATTAATAAGCTTCATCCAAAGACACAAACCTAGAGTTGAAACAAATGATCTATGAAGGGCCACACGGAGCATTACTCATTTAGGAAGAGTAGAGTATTCCTGATCAAAGTGCTGAGTTCAGGTCGTTTTTGCACCTATTGCCGTGTGTCCAGAAGCAGCTTATTTAAACTAAGTTCCATTGTTTATCTGTGTGCAGTGGGGATAATAAAACACGGTCCTCTTACTTCCAGGAAACATTAAGTGAGATCCCATTCATGAATGTACGGCAAGTGTAAGCCAAGGTAAAAGTAAGATTAGAGAGTTTAACAGTATCTTATGGGCAGAAGTTGTCCAAGAGGAACAGACTGGCTTTCTTTCATTCTTCTAAACAGTCTTCAGCAGTCTTTAGTCTCTGGAAACCCCCAAGAATAGGCTTCCAGTGTAGACAATGCCCCTCACACCCCCGAGAGAGCACAGTGTGTATTTGAAGTTTTTCCTCTGCTACACTCGAAAAACTTCATATGATGATGGCAATTTGGGTTCATAAATATGGCAACTACTAAAAGATACTAGTTTATTAATAAATGTTTGTTGATCATTATGTTAGTTAAGATCAAGGTTTTTGTGACCAAAAAGTTAAGGGCCCTGGTTTCGATCAAAGCTCTTAACTGTTGGCCTACAGGCAAACTTCAAAAACTCTAAATTTCCTTTTTTCTCATCTATAAAACTGAGATAAACCTCATAGAATCATGGTGAGGACTTGTTAACTCACTCAATAATCCACAAGTATTTTCTTTAGCTCCAACTACAAATTAGTCATTGTTGTAGGTATTCACCATGAGAATGAAAGACATAAATAAATGGCCCTGTTATTATGGAATTCATGTTCTAGTAGAGGTAAAACAATATAAATACACATGAAGCTTCACAACAGTGACAAGGACTTTGATGGAATTAATGCAAACTGAAAGCACCGGGGGCAAGTGTGCCAGCCGAATCAGTGTGGACGAGTGACATTTAAACTGCACACCTTTAAAAAAGAAGTTGTGGGGCTGGGGATTTAGCTCAGTGATTAGAGCGCTTGCCTTGCAAGCACAAGGGCCTGAGTTTGATCCCCGGCACCACAAAAAAAAAAAAAAAAAAAGTAAAAAAGAAGTTGTACTGCAGAGCTGTACATATTTGGCAGATAGAGCTCAAGGCTTATCTGCTGCTTAAAGATGAATATATTTGCAGTAGGACATGAGAATGGAACTTTTCCTGTGTTACTTTAAAAAAATCAGGAGAAGTCAACTGTGTTCCAGTCCAAGAACATACTATGTCCATCTGAACTGATTTAAGCTGTTGACCTCGTTCCCACCTCTACAAACTCCCAGGAGCTGTTTCTATTCCCCACACTCTACAATTTTCCATCACTCTCAAGAGACCCTAACCCCAAGTTCCCAACCAGGCCTGAATCTTTCAAGAATCCCCTCGTCCTGACATCGGACATCTTTCATTCTTCTTTGTTTGACAGAGATTACAGTAGGGCTCCAAGTCTCTTGGGGACGTGTCTCCCACCCATGCTCCCAGATCATGCAGCACACGGGACGGTCATTTTTGTCATTTGTGTATAGGGAGGCCACAGTTAGGTGTGTATAATTTCAAAGAGCAAAGTCCAGGCAGGCAGACAGGCACTTGAAGTACCTTGAAGTACCCAAAAACATCTTTGGGGAAGCTTATGCCACTGAAAACTTGCTTTTTTCTTTCTTTCTTTCTTTCTTTCTTTTACATCTTCCTTCGAAATTTACTCTATTTGTAAATGGATAGAAAGGATATAGCGAGAGGATGTTTGGGGTACGAGCACAAGAACCCCAAGAGACACCATTGCTCTGTCTTCAAAGGCCAATTGGTGCAGTTAATCACTTCCAGTTGCTGTTTGTCAATTTTTTTGTTTTGTTTCCACTAGAGATCTGCAAGATTGGGCCAGAACTAAATTGTTCTGGACAATGGTGCAGAAGCAAAATGATGCCACCTGGGCTTTCCTTTTTCACCACATTGCTACTCCTCTAAGTAAACGGTGAACAAATATTTAAAGAATGTTGATTTGAACGGTGCCAATTTATTGGCCTATCCTGGTCCAGCCCAGGTTACAGCTGTAACCACAGCTTAAACTGAGTGCAAATGCTGTCTCAGGAAGTCACAGATATCAAAAGTAGTGCTCAGTGGTCTACAAAGATCTACTGCTTTTTCAAAATTTGGGGTTCTTAAATTCTTTGAAATCAAATACTTTATCCTTACAAAAAAATTAGCTCTTTTTGACCACTAGGGGGTGCTCTTTGGAAAGATGAGCAATATATTACTATTAAGGCAAAATCAAAATTTTTACTTCTAGTAAAAGAAAAAAATAGTGTTTCTTATTAATCTGAAAAGAATATATTTGCTTTTCATGCTCGTAGACCATCTTATTTAATTCACACAATGATCCAGTGAAGTAGGTACTGTTGGTTCCGTTTCATACCTGAGGACATGGAAGCTTGGACATGTGAAATAATTCACCAAGGTCACACAGAGGTGAAATGATTTTCCTGGGTTACACAATTAGCTTGGGCAAAGTTATGACACAAATCCAGGTAATGGCTGCCTCCAAAGTCCCTGTTCTCGCCACGACACTGGGGAATCAGACATAGTTTATACTCACATCATCACTTTTGCTTCTTCAATGAAATCTTCCTCAGACATGGAGCCTTCATTGATGGCCTTGATGGCGACCTTGATATGAGCTTGCCATTCTCCTAAATGGACCACCCCAAACTGACCACTTCCAATCTCCTTAGCAAAAACCAACTCAGACGGATTTATCTCCCACTTTTCTGAAAAAGGGAAAATCCACGTGATAAGTAAGAGAGGGAAATGATAACATTTTAGAACTAGAAAAACTTTAGAAATCATCTCATCCTCTTATTTTACATATAGGCGAAAAATGTACAAATCAGAAAAGAGGAACTGTAAGCATTTTTAATACTCCTATCATGGCTGAATCGAGCTTTAAAATACAAAACTTACACACTCGGAGAGGAATGTACAACAAATTAAGGGTATCAAAACACACAGGATACGAAACACATTTCTGTGCCTTTCTAAACTAAACCCACCAAAATTAGACCCGGGACTTAAAATACGTATGTGTCTGGTCTGATTTTGTCCTGGTGGAAACTTGGAAAG
This sequence comes from Hystrix cristata, assembly GCA_004026905.1. Lineage (NCBI taxonomy): Eukaryota > Metazoa > Chordata > Mammalia > Rodentia > Hystricidae > Hystrix > Hystrix cristata. The sequence continues at coordinate 42,701 of PVJO010005255.1, forward strand.
CAAACCAACTTTGTGAAATTCTCTTTTCCTTCTTCATCCCTTCTGCTGTTCTTCTCACTCTATCCTACAGACCTTGGTACAGCCTCTCCCGGGGGGAAAAATCTAACCAATTTATCCAGTCAACACATCCAGTGTCTGGACTCTAACCCACATACATCTAAGAGCATGTTTGAAGGAGAATCTGTGTTACTGGATTTTTTCATTCTATGAAAGCAAAGCAGGAAAAAGAACTGTTTTTAAAACGACCCTTTCGAACACTATTATCAAATCTTTTTTTTAGCAGCTCCTTTTTATGGCAACACTACCACTTGCTGGAGCTTTAGAGTAACGCAGTTAGAAACTGAAAGCTGAGGGCTCTCATACCAACTCTGTGTTTTAAATGCAATTTGGAAGAATTTATACATGACCTTGGCATCGGCATCGATTTGCCAATAGAATACAACCATAAAATAAAATACTGATAAATCATGGTTCATAATTTCATCTGTTCATCAGAACACTCAGTGAAAAGATAAGTCAGAGACTGGGAGAAGATATTTCTGAAACATAACCAACAACAAAGAATTCCTATCCAAAATACAAATACAGCAATTTAAAAATACATATAATCCTATCTTGAAGGCCAAAACGTTAAATAGAATATTCAGTCATAAAAGAGAGTATGTAATGGCCACTAAACTTATAAAAATTGGATCAAAATAGTCACTAAAGAAGTGCAAATTTAAACCATAATGAGATAGCACTGCGCACTCACTGGACTGGCTAAAAAATTTTTAATGACACCAGTTACAGGAAATAATAATTTTTAAGTATCTATTGACTTCTAGATAGGTCCTCCTGCCATTCTTGAATTTATTTCTTTTTTTTAATAATACATATTTGCAATACATAATGGTTACATTCATCATGGGGAGTTGGTACATGTATGTTACACGTCTTAATTATTTTCTTATCCCTCTCCAGCCTCCCCCATCTCTTATTTTCCTAAAATTGCTACAGTGTTACTAAAACTTGAAAAGTAACTAAATACGTCAAGGTCCTAACCTGATTAAATAAGATTTGCATTTTTAAAAAACTAAACTAAAATTGTTAACAAATGTAATTTCTCTCTTACACGTAAAAGAAAATATGTGAAACAATAATAATAATAACAAACACTGACAAGGCTGTGGGGGAAAAGGAACCCGTCTACACTGTTGGTGGGAATGTAAACTAGCACAACCACTATGGAAATCAGTGTGGAGATTCATTAAAAAACTTAAGATAGAAATTTTATTTGATCTAGCTATTCTCCTTCTAGGTATCTTCCTGAAATAGTTAAACACATCATATCATAGTGACACATGCCTACTTATGTTTACAGCAGCACAATTCATAATAGCTAAATCATAGAAGAAGTTTATATGTCCATCAATGCATGAATGGATAGAAAAAATTGGTATTTATATACAATGGAGTACTACTCTACCATAAAGAAGGATAAACTTGAGTCATTTGTAGGAAACAAGATACACCTTGAATCTCTAATGTTCAGTGAAATAAATCAGACACGAAAGCTTAAAAATCATACGGTTTCTCTTATATGAGAAACCCAGAGTATAAATAAATCAAAGAGCAAAATAAAAGATAGACAACAGAAAATAGGGAAATAGATCTTTGGTAAATGCCAAGGGGACTAAGAGAAAAGGGATTTAAGAGAAAGAGATGTAAAAAGAAACAAGATGTGTCATACGCATGTACCAACTACCCACTATGAATATATTTATAATTTACTGCAAACACATACTAATAAAAATATCTTCCCTCTTTCACCCAGGAGGGAAAGGGAAGGAGACTTAAAAAGAACAAAGATGTGTTATGTACAAGTACTAATTCCTCATGATGAAAATAATCATTATGTACCACAAATATTACTAATAAGAATGCAAATTGAAAAAATAAACTACAACCAACAAGTTAAAAACTGATAATACTAAAAAAAAAAAAAAAGCAGAGAGAGAGAATACTGAATATTGGCAAGGGTAGAAGTATGGAGCAACTGGAATCCTGATACACTGTGCATGGAGGTAGTTTGGTACAAACTTTTTTGAAACTTGACCACTGTCTGCTACGCCTGAGCATGTGCACACCCAGGACCCAGCAAGTCTAAAGCACATATCCAGTGCACAGTAAAACATAATGTGCACTTAATTTCAACTAAAGACCTAGAGGAATGTTCCTAACAATGTCATCTGTAAGAGCTAAAAAGCAGAAGCATCTCAAATGCCCATTTAAGGAAATGGGTAAATCAACTGTGGGAAAGCCCTGCAATATAGCATAATGTCACAACGAGAATGAGCCCATCGCACCCAATGCCAGGGGTGAGATCACAGATGTAAGGAGGACCGGAAGAAGGCAGACACAAAAGTGAGCAGTGTCTGATTACATTTACATAAAGTAATCAAAAATAGGCAAAATAAATCAAGCTATAGAATTGTGAATTGTGGATTATTCTATGTATTTCAAAAAGCTGAGAAGTATAATTTCTAAAAATGAAAGAGAACCATATTTAACTTAAATAAACTGCTAATGGCAGAACGTTTTATTCTTTTATGATATCTATAGGGCAAGAGGAATAACCAAGACACCTATGACACTCTGAAATCACCCTTGATTGCATTTCACCATGTGAGACCCCGAATCCCTGCTACTTTTTATGCTGTAAAATCGTGTCATCATTTTTTAAATATAAACTGAGTCCCACTAGTAAGAGAAACTTAAGGGAACAACATATCACAAATTAGAAAACAAGAGTCCCTAGCTCTTATTTGTTCGCACAGATTTGTCACAAGTGGCTCGAATCAACCTTAGTGCAAATTCTTATTGAAAAAAAAAAAAAAAACCAGACACTTTGAGCAGCTCTTTTTGGTAGGTTCCTTTGGAGAATGGTCATTTCCCAACCACCCTTGTAACCAGAAAGCAATAGCTCAAACATCCAAGTAAAAGGGACTGTAGTTTGCTACAAGGGTGAAGATTAAGCCTGTTGGTAATGTATTGTGAAATCCGAAGTAAAGCAGAAACGTTTCTCTGCAAAATTTAAATTGCCCACGTGAGATGCACTACACAAACATCTTTGGCAATCTGAACTTTGAAATGCATCTACAGAGACGTTTCAGAAGAGCTGAGAATTTAAAGAATCTGTGCAGCAGGTTCCGTAGTGGACTGAGGTCTCGGCGGAGCGCTCATGCATACTTTACCGTAGCTAAAGCCAGCTGTGGCCGGCAAACAGCTGCCCATCAACCCAACAGGGTAGCGAAGACGAGTCATGAGACCTGAGGAGAAAGGGAAAACAACCTTTCAAGGCTCAGTGCCGATCTAGAAGCAAGAACATAGTATACTAGGAGACAGCACCGTTGTGTAAATAATTAGGCATAATAATTTATCCCGGAGGTCAATCTGGTGCCTATTTTTCCACTTGAAAAACATTTTCTATACAACAATATATGCTCATCAAACACATTTCAAAGACTCTAAGAAAGCATAAATATAGCAAAACCGTCTCTCATTTAATGCATTTTACGGGAATATAAATGTTCTGTTCTAAGATTTTTATACTAAAACATGTAATTTATACATACCAGAAGTTATAAATAAACTTTAAATTATTTCTAAGATTTCACGATGATAAAATATGCCCTATGTCCTTGAACATAACACTGAAAAGCACCTCGCAAGTGATCACTTTATACAATGAGATTTCCCTTCCTCACGGTGCACAGAAGTTTATCTGACCACCAGACTGACCACCCTCTGGGAGAATTTTTTTAAGTAGCATGGTAGAGTACGTAAGACTTCATTAGATGCGGTCAATGTGTGGAATTCTAGACAGCCAAGTTGAATTTAGCCCAATAAGCATTTACTATTTATTGCTTCTGCATACATTCATTGAGCACCTCACCCGAACCGCGTGCCATCCAGACACCGGGCAAGAGCAGTGGCGGGAGGGACCGTCCCTGGCCTCACAGACCTCACTAGTCAGGGGCAGGCTAAAGACAGGTGAACATGAGAAAAAGTAGATGACGATGCGTGCAAAGCATAAAACACAGTGAGATGAGGGTGGCTGCTCAGGGAAGACCTGTCTGACAAGACGACAGTGATAATGACACCTATTGACAAGAAGCCATCTCACAGAGAGGCTGCCAGGCAGATGGAACAGAAAAAAGCTTGGCCAGCCTAAGGCCAGAATGATACAGGCCTTAAGTAACTACTGCACACTTGACCAGCTCCAAGGAGATTCTGGGAAGCTCCAGCTCTGTGAGGGACGATGGGAAGGGAGGCCGCGCCAATGTAAAGCGCTAAGGCCCACGCTGGAGCGGCACACCAAGTGCGCAGGGACGCACAGGTGCTCCGAGCACATGGCTAGACACAAAGTCCTCTGGGAGGAAGTGACACCTGAGATGAGCCTGACAAGCAGACGTAACACGAGGAGGAACTCGGGGACCTTGTGGGTAGAGGAAACAGCATGAGGAGATGCCGCAAGGTACAGAGGGCAACAGTGGTACCTCGACAAAAGCAGGAGATGAAGAGGAAGAAATGCTATTCGAGACACAGGTCGTATCCTGGCTGTGATGGCTCTTGTAAGGCTGCTAGGGAGCATGACATTTTCCTACACATAAGAGAGGGCTACCAGAGTTCCCACGCAAGGGAGTAATGCGTTCACGCTTACACTTTTGATAAATCACTCTGGAAGCAGCATAAAGTGGGGTCGAGGAGAAATGAACATAAGAGGAAATGAGCGCAGTTAAGAGGCTACTGCAGTTACCCACATGAGCAATGACTAGGGTAGCACTAATAGGCAGGGCTCTATAGAAGACACATTTAGCATATGAAAATGATTGCATTTGATAATAAATTAGGTGCTAAGGAGGTGAGAAACATCTACTTAACTTCTATACTTTCATCCCTTTTAATTGGTTGGCTGAATGTACCGTCACTCACATCAGAGATCAGGAAGAGGAGCAGATTTAAGGGGAGCGATACTTCATCACTGAAGTTCGGCACCCAGGGATTCCGAGTGTCTCGTCCACCTGGGTGAATTATGCAAAAGAGAAGCCATAGGTACGAACAGGAGTGTTCAAGGAGGATCCCCGCAGAATATCAGTGTTTAAGGGAGGAGGTGAAGGACCAACTGGGAAGATCAGCAAGGAATTATCTGAGTTAGAAAAAACCAAGAAAGAGTGATGTGGAGAGAATGGAAGTCCAAGGAATGGCACTGCCAAACATAAGAGCTCGGGAAAGCCGCACCGTCTGTGCCCACACAGGGGCTGCCGGGAGAGCACACAACCATGGCGGGAGAAGCCAGATTGCAGATTCTTAAAAAGCAAACAAAAAATGAGGAATTGTGGACACATTTTTCCAAAAGTGTGACTTAAAAGAACATCTAAAGAGAGAAAAGCTCAAGAGAAGGCTTTGGTTTTGCTTCTATTTTTTTTTTTTTTTTAAAGAAGAAAGTCTGAAGCGTGTGTATTGGCTGAAGGGCTGAAGGAGACGCTCAGAAGAAATGAAAGTGCTCCAGGCAGGCAAAGGACTCGGGATGGTGGACAATGCCTGCAGGAGAGCAGCGATGGGAGCCGCAGCACAGGTGTGGCCTCACCCCTACTGGAGGGAATGAGGGCAGGAAGGAGAACACAGAGGAAGCTCGTGCCTGGGGGCTTTCACTTCCTTGCTGAAGTGGGTGGCCAAGTGACTCGCTGAGAGGTCAGCGGTTAATATTGGAAAAGAGGTCCTGAGGCAAATACTTAAAGTTCAGAGAACAGAAAAGTTATTTTCCAAAGACTCTGAAGAAATTCGAGGTTAGAACCTTCATCTAGTTGAGTCTCTATACAAACACATCATCCGAATAAAGAATATAAAAGGAATTTCCTGAAGAGTTTAATACTTTCTGCTCACATCAAAGTTTTTATTTGCCACAGGTCTTTATCTGAGAAATTATTACAAATGGATTAGTGATGGTCTGCCTCTCTGACCATCTGATGGTTACTATCTTTGCACTGGCCTTACTTGGGGTAAAGAGATGAACTGTCACGGTTCAAATGACCTGAGGTCAAAAAGAAGACAAAATAGTCATGGATTCCAATTCGCGATCTCTTCTAAAACTAGGCCTTCCAAAATATCCTCCAGCTACATGATTGCCCCCTGCTGGACAATATGGTCATAGCTGACGGCAGAGTTGAGCCAGTGAGATCAAGGCCTCCAGTGGTTTCCAGGAGTTCCATGGGTTCCAATCTCAGCATTGATACTTATTACAGGCAACCTTGGACAAGTCACTTCATTTGCTGTACCTTGGGTTTCTCATCTGCAAGATGGATGTATCACCAGCACCTACCACACAGAATTGCTTTGAAAATTAAATAAATACACATAAAAACACTCAGACCAGAGTCTGGCCCAAAGTTAATCATTAATAAATATCGGTTATTTTGGGGTTCCATGACTGTCCTGTTTTCTTTATTAGCCTTCTTTCTTGTTTATACCTACTTCTATTTTCTCCGTAATAAATAGCATCATGGTTATACATTTTAAACTCCTGTTTTCACTTTTTCCTTGCTTGATTCGATTTTTTTACAAAATTATCTTTATGGTATTTTATACACTGTAAGACTAATATATATGCATTATAATAAAAAATCAAGTCCTGAAGCTATCTACAAAGCAGAAAAAAAAGTGTCCTTTACTCTCAAGTTTCGGTTCACAGAGATAAATATCAACAAACTATAGTCTGTTGTCTTTTTAAAAATTATTACCTGAACTTTAACGGAGTTTTTCTGTGCACATATAAGTATGCATGTGTATATGTTTGGGTTCTTTTTAATATAAAAATGGGACTATGATCTGAATATACTCCTCTGAAACTTTTTTAATTTAGTAATTTATCATTTACACCTTCTAATGTTAGCAGACCCTATCTACTTCATTTCTTTTTAACCTCACTGCATAAGCACTCTTTCTCAAAATTTTTCTTTCAAACACAGAGAAGAGCATGGAGGAGAAAACTCAGAACCGGTCTCCTGGCCTGAAGGGTTTCTATCGCCAGCCACAACTATAGCCTGCTGGACGCCCCCTTCTCCAAGCGACCATATGGAATATCCATGTGGGCTCATCCCATAAGGAGATATAAGTATTTCTGGATTTACTTCTGAGATTGAGAACTGGTATAATGGACAAGTGACCTCTTTCCAAAAGGGATTTGGTTTTTGTTGTCACAACCTTTACGAGTGAAATTTTTAAAAAGCACTGCATGACAAGAAGTTAAAACAACAAGAAAGGTAAGAGTGTGTTCTCAAGGCTGCAGTGCGGAGGCAAGACAATCCCTCCCCGGCCCCCCACCATGGGTGCAGAGTGGCGCAGCATAGGCTGGGCAAGGCGGGAGGCCAGAAAGGGGACTGTAATTGCGGTGGCCTTTCTGGGCTCCTGTGTCTTTCAGTAGATGATAGAATCACACAAATAACAATTATGGCAAACAATAGCTAGAGAAAGGAGTTAAATATTCCTCTGTTATGTTTAGGCCAAAGTATAACTATGAAAGGCTGGGCTGGGCTTTGTATAAGGTTTTCTGTTCTCCAAACAAGAAAGAGCAGAGGATGAGAGATTTAAAGGAATTTTCTATTGCAATTGTCTAAATCAGAGATCAGATTCATAGGGGGCAAAAGAGAAGGAGGCATCGTTATTTAGTGGCTGTGAAATCCTATTACATTTAGCCCTATATAAAATTTCCAAAGCAGATGCATAATGACTAAATAGTCTATTGATTTTCTGTTGTCTATTGTTTCTCTAACCTAGTAGAAATGTAAAAGATCAACTTATTTCTTGTCTCCCGATTAATTAGAAAAACAAAGAGGAAAATGACTGCCCAGAAAACAGAGTGTATTTCAAATTCTTAAAGTATTTCTCCTGGGAGACTTATGCCTAAGGAGCATCTGCCATCAGCACACATTACAGGGAGGGCCTCCACCCTGGCCTCCCGGCTGGAGGCTCCTCACTCACCAGCTGCGTTGTGTTGGTGGTACCAGATCAACTCCGGGACTGTTGGAAAGAGGTGTCTCTCGGCTACGTACCACTGTCCTGAGTCATCTCTTTTAATCTGATAATGTTTTATTGTCGACTCTGTACTTCTATAATGAATAAGATGTACATTATGAGCAAGCAAAGCATCATTTTTGTCAATTCATGGAGCAACAGGACTCCAGTTCTCAAACTGTCCTAGCAACACTATACAGCCAAGAAAGGACTAATCCATGCAGTGGGTGCCTGATCAGCCCAGGAAAATTCTTCAGTTATCTTACTGGAGGCTCAGATCAAATATAACGTCAGGTCAAGTCATCTATGTGACAAGTCCAATGTCCAAAAAAGGTGGAACTCATCATGGAATATTTATGAATCAAATGTCAAGTACTGTTTAAATAAATGAGAAAATGCACTGTGAGGAATTGGAAGCATGAGACAAGGAAGGCAGGAAACCCAGTATAGGCAAATTAATGAGCAAGTTACTGCAATGCGCAACTGGGGCCCAGTCCTTCTAGGGATCTATGGGGCACGGAGGATCACACTTCAGAACTGTCTCACCAAAATGCAAAAATGCCGAGGTGCGAGGTGCTTATCCACCAACCCCATTCCTCACTGGCAGAGTGTTATCTCTCAGGCACTTCCCGCCTGGCCACAGGGCCCACAGCATCCCACTGCCAGCACCCGACCTCAGGCAGAAGGACCAGGAAGGTTTCTGATACAGAAGACCCCTCGGCAGCTCGACGGAAGTACCCCAAGGGGCAACTCAGACCACAGGGCGAAGCAACAGAGTAGACCAAAGAATGGAACACACCAGCAGTGTCTCCCATAACTAATCTAGCCCCCTCACTCAATGGTTGAGAAAAAGGAAGACGAAGGCGGTTGAGGAATTTATCACACAGAGCGTGTTAGGGATACACTATGGTCTACCTAATCGTCCTGACTTCGAGGCCAAAAGTCGTCTCCCTCACCCAAGCTCTCACTTATATTCTCTATGTGATGCTATCTCCATAAAAAAGATTGTCCCCACGATTACTTCTAAAGCAACCAAAGTCACAATTACTTACCTTCTAGCTCTTATAAATACAGAAATTGTGTAGGATCCCAAATGTCTTGAATCTCTGACAATAAACGCACCTTCTTTAGCCTACAAAACAATTTATTCATTGTATAAGGCTTAGAAAGAAACCTGGATCTTTGTGGCAAAACCAAAGCTGTACTAACTTATTATGAGTAGGTGACTCACCCTAAAATAAATGACTTACTGTATTCTTACTGTAAAGGAAGGGATTGTTTTTTTATAAATGCACACAGTATAATCTTCCTTAAAGGTTTAAAAGTCGTATTTCTAAAAGAAATGCAATTTGGACATGAATTTATAAGGTGTAAGTATTCAAAAATATCGCCCCTGATTTTTCTAAGAAACTGCGTTTGATAAACTTGTACTCTACCTCTAAGCTATTTTTGCTACATTGACCAGAATAAGATTAAAACGGATGGTTGATGAGACCAGCTGACAAGACTCTGCTCTGGAAGAAGAGAGACAGTTTGGTACTGGAGATGAGGGAGGCAGGGAGGCCGATTTCTGGAAAGGCAGAGAGAAAGGCAGGAGAAGGCACATTCAGGAGAAGGAAGGGATCTGGGTGAGGTGGGAGAGGAGCGAGTTCCCGTCATGGGATGGGAGAGAGGAAGAGAGAAACGGCAAGGGAAGAACGTGGTGACAAGCTCGATGCGAGGTAAGAACTGGATACTTGTGGCCATTTGGGAGGGACTCTGATAAAGCTGTCAGTTGCTTTCAAATAATTTTGGATGTGGGACTGTTTCGATTTGTATGTCTGACATTGTAAAAATGTTCAGCTTCACTGAGTGTGCTCGTGCTTCTGAAGAGAGAACTCTTAGACTCTCACCAAAGCCCTCAAATGCGCAAGCAGGAAGGACAGCAACGCTGAGGCTGGGACGCGCACGACCCTGCAGGCTGGTGGGTCCCTCCGCTGCACGGGAGGCGGGCAGCAGAGCTCTCGCCTCTTCCCCGCACTCTCACCTAGACACAGCTCCCCACACTGGCCTGACTCTAACCCACACACTCTCTTAGGTACACTTGAATGATAAAATAAAGCTTTCGCTGAACTCCTACAGTGTACACAGCGGTTGTACTACATATCACAGAGGTCGAGATGTGAAAAACAGAGCTACAAAAATTGCACATATGTTTACATGTACAGTACAGGTAATGGATATATGCATATATACTGTACCTATACATGTATGGTATAGGTAATGGATATATGCATACATATATAAATCAGTATTTATAATATGCCTATAAGAAAGCTGTGTATGTAGTGGTCTCTCTTTATAAAGCTTCAAAGTAGAAAAATGATATTTACTAACCACAAAACAATAAAACTAGAAATTCACAACAAAACCCAAAATAAAATGCCCACCTGATAAACCTCCTGTGGATTTTTAATTCTTTTTTATATAACTCAAGGAAATAAAAATATCTAGAAAATAATATAGGAACATCACATATCATCATCTCAGTTCAAGCAGCTATACAGTTCAAGCAGAACTCAGAAATAAATTCATGGCCTTATTGTTTGTATCAATAAACAAAGGAAATAAAATGAGTATATATAACTCAATAGGTTAGGATAAGAATTATAAAATAGGCGTAAGTAGAAGGAAATTAATAAAGATCAAAGTACAATATAATAAATTATGAAAACAAAAACATGATATGACTAGTAATTAAGTTCAAAATCTGGTTGTTTAGGGGAAAGTAATAAACAGCTAATTTAACCAGTAACTAGTGGTGAAAATCTGTCAAAAACAACAAATCACAAGGCAACAATAATGAAGGATCCAGAAAAAAATTAAGTTTACCCGACTCTATATAATAAATTTGAAAACTTGAATAAAATGGATAATTAACCATCAAAACATAAAATTTAACCCAGAAGAACTAAAAGTCTTTATGGATGATGGACATATCAGACAGAAAAATGAATCAGGTTTTTAAAGCCCTACATTAAAAAACCATCATAGTTGCACATTGTGATGCGCTAAAACTTAAAGAAAGAAACACTACAGTGTGAATTATTTCAGAGCATATGAAAAAAGAAATACTTCTAAATTTAGGTATAAAAAACTTAACATCAATACCAACAACACAGTCAAGACTGCACAGAAAACTACAGACTACCTTCACTTATATCAACATCAAAATTCTAAATAAAATGTTAACAAATGAAATCTAGTAGCGCAAAACAATAATACACCATGATGGAGAGGAATCGCATACAAAACGTGAGGAATTCAGGATTGGAAATTTCATTAATATAATTCATCATGTTAATAGAGCTGAGTAGAAAACTCACATGAACATCTCTAGAGATGTTGAAAGGCATTTGACAAATGTCAACTTCTATATCAATTTTCAAAAATTCTCAGTAACATAGGAACATATAGATACTTTGTTAACACAGTAGCACTTATTTATTTTAGAATCAAGTCCAGTATCGTGCTTTATGTGAAAATTGTTCCAAACAAAGTCAAGATAGAAAGAATAATGCTCCCATCAGCACTAGTATTTAATACTGTTCTGGGAACACGAATCAATACAATTACATAAGGAGCAAAAATTAGATTAAAATTATAAAGAAGAGTTGAAATTATTACTGTTTACTACTGGTAAGATTATATATCCAAAACCAAAGAGAAGCAACTGAAAACTATTACAAAAAATATGAGAATTCACAAAAGTCGTCAGTTACAAAATTAACTCGTAGAATTCCAAAGCTTTCATAAGTAAAGAGAAGAAGATATATTCATTTAAAATAGCAACGCAAAAGACAAAATATCTTTAAATAAACTAAAAAAAAATAGACAAAAGCTGGAAAAGGAAACACTCTTAAAGAATACAAATTTCTGCTTTTCTTATTAGGTATTTAATTCATCTAAGTTTATTGTTGCTTGAAGTGGGGATCAAATTTTGGTTTTTCCTACACAAATAATCAGTAAATGGATCCTAGAATAAACTGGTTCCCAAACTCCACTGATCTGTAGTATCTGAAAAAATTACCATAGATAAATTTGTACATTTAATGTAACCAACAGGAATTTTTTTTAACAAGACAAAGTGCTTCTTACAGACAAAATCATACATATCTAGAATATTTTTGAAAGGGAAGAATCCTGAGGGAGACGAGCCACCAGAGGAAACCTAAGTATTTAAAACACTGTAGCAGCAGATCATGGTTTGACAGACAGCGAGACCAAGTAGAAAGTCCAGATATAATCCAAACATGAATCTCATTTATGGTGAGAGTGGCAAATCAATGCAGAAAAATTGACCTTTGGTAGCGACCTGGAACAAAATAAAGTGAGATCCATACCTCACTCCTTATACCAGGAAAAAATAAGAATGGATCAGTGATATAGATGGTCAGGATACAACTATTAATCAAGAAATTGAAGTATTTTTATAACCTTGGAATGGGGCAGGCAATTCTAACACAAATCCCCAATCCTTACAATAACATTTCCAGTAAATTCAGACCTATAAAATTCAAACATTATTCATGCCAAAAAACCATAAAATAATGGAAAAACTGCAGGAAATACAGCCACATATCACAAAGGATTAATTTCCTTAACATAGCTACCTAGGTCCTAGGTACAAAAACATCAAAAACCCTGCAGAAAATTACAGAAAGGATATGAACAGGTCATTTACAGAAAAGGGAATACAAATATATAAAATCTAACATAACGAATGGCTAAAGAAAATGTGGTTTTTCTACACAATAGAGTACTACACTGCCATAAAAAAAGGATAAACTAGAGTCATTCATATATAAATGGATGTTTCTTGAGAACATACTCTTAAGTGAAATAAATCAGACACTCATGAGCACACATCGAATTGTTTCTCTGATATGAGAAACCATAACTGTAAATAAAGACAAAGAGGTGTAATAGATATTATATAAAAGGAGGATGGTGTGCAGAGGAGAGGAGTACTAGAAAGAAAGAAGGAGAAAAGCAGAATGGCAACAGGGGAAAGAGAGGGGAAAGGGAAAATATGGAAAATGATGAATAAACCTGCTGTAAATAGGGAGGGAGGGAGCAGAGGGGAGGGGCAGGGGAGAGGGGGGAGAACCAAGATGCACCATGTATAGGTACAGAATAAATGTAATGAACGTGAAAAAAAAAATCTAACATGTGAAAAATGTTTAATATCCCCAGAATAAGTGTCTGCGAAAATTAGAAATGTACATTGCTTTTGAGATAGAATTTCCACCTTTGGTGATTTATCCCACAAATCTACTCATATAAATGGTAAAAGATGTGTGTACAGATTACTTATGACAGTATTGTTTTAACAACAAAATAACATGTACTATTTAGTTTCTATAATAAAGAATGGGTTTTAAAAATTGTGATACATCCAAGTTACAGTTTTTTTGTACTGACATGGAAAGATTCGTGATATAAAATTCCTAGTGAAAAAATAACGTGTAGACGATTTTGCATAGTATGCTGCCATTTGTGTGAAAACAACACAAGAAAATATATTTGTACTTACTTGCATATGTATTAACTATCTCAGCAAAGACACAAAATAAAGTAATAATGGTTTCTACAAGGAAGGCAATTGGTAATTTGGGAACGAGTACAAAAGAAAACTTTAAAACCTTTTAGTTTGAGATGATATGAACATATTGACTTAAAATATGAAAGAAAAAATTACAGGATATTGGTATGAATACTTTATGCAATAAATTAGAAAATAAATATAGAATCACCAATTCTCTAGGTAAATATAAATTACAAAATATCTCAAAAAGAAAAGGAGATTAAATCAGTAGTCATGTATCTGTTTTTAAAAGCAACATGTCTAGAACATTTTACAAGATCCATATACCTAACTTTCAAGCAGCGAATGACCTCTATTCAATATAAACTGTCCCATTTTATGATGCTAGTATAACCTTCCTAGTAAAACCAGCCAGAGATTAGAAAATGACAAAACATAACAAGACAAATACTCAATAAAATATTAGGAGACCCAACCCAGAAGAATGTATTTTAAATCCCTCAGGACTAAGTAAAACGTAAACCAAGCATACTATAAAAAATAAAAAATAAAAATTAGACAATATATAAATTAGAAAAATATTCTTAAATGTATAGCAAAAATCTGTTTTTAAAATATACCATTGTTATATCCACCCATTTCAGATGGATTAAAAACCAATATGCAAAAGCAAATCTTTTAAACGTGTTTAAAATATAAAAAAAAAAACTATTGGGGCTGGGGATTTAGCTCAGTGATTAGAGTGCTTGCTTTGCAAGCACAAGGCCCTCAGTTCAATCCCCAGCACCAAAAAAAAAAAAAAAAAAAAAAAAAAAAAAAAAAAAAAAAAAAAAAAAAAAAAAAAAAAAAAAAAAAACTACACTTCCAGGAAGAAATGTGCTTCTCATACTAAACCAAAAAGTGCAGATCATATAGGAAAATACTGAGAAATTTCAATACATTAACAGTTTTTAAATTCAGTGTAAGAAAAGACAATAGCTAAAGGTTTTTAAAAAGCAAAATATCAACCAGGCATGATGGTGCACACCTGTAATCCCAGCATTTAGGAGGCTGAGGCAGGAGGATTACTGAGAGTTTGAGGCCAAACTGGGCTACATAGTGAGTTCAAGGCCAGCCTCAACTACATAGCAAGACCCTGTCTCAAAAAACAAACAAACAAACAAAACCACCAACGAGAAATTATAATATATTTGTAACATATAACTGACAGAAAAGATTGGGCAGACACAAGGCCCTGAGTTTGATCCCTAGCAACCCCCCCAAAAAAAATTGGTATTTGGATATATTTAGAAGTTTGAAAGGCAAATACACTATAGAAAGGTAAGCAAACCGTGATAATGAACTTGTCACAGGAGAGTAAGCCTAACTGGCCAAGAATGTATGAAAAGTTACTCAGCCCTACTAGTAATCAAGGAAATGCACATCTTTTACAATAAATAGACTCCCCGGGGCTGGGGATGTGACTCAGTGGCAGAATGCTTGCCCAGCATGTGTGAGATCCCAGGCTTGAGCCCTAGCACTGCAAAACAAGTAAATACATAAAACACGTACAGTATTTTACCCAATGAATTGGAAAAATAAAAGTGTGAAACTACCAACTGCTGGCAAGAATATAGGGAACTAGCTTATCTCATTCCCTGTGAGAGTGCACATTAGCACAACTACTCTGAATCATTTCCAGAAAATATCTAGCAATATTAATCTGTACATCGCCTATGACCAAATAATTCCATTTTGCCCTTGGGTACAAGATGACATTTAAAAGTGCCTTACAGCAATGTTTCTAACAGTTAAGAAGTTAGAAGCTATGTGAATGTTTCTGGACATTGGATATATTTTTACCTGTTCACATAATGGAATATTATACAGTTAATGTACATGATGTATATGTATCCATAGGAATGAATTTTGAAAACACAAAGTTTACACAAAAAATACATATGGTCTCTTTCATGTTGAACGGTAAAGACTACATGTTTATTCACACATATAGATGGTAAAAATGTAAACAAACAAAATAAGAACATATCCATCTATTGTGATTGTTTCTGGGAAACGGAGAACAAAAGAGATAATGGAATGAGCTTCAACTGTATCTATAACGTATTCTTTCTTTTATAAACGTTATGGCCAAAATTTAATATTCATTATTAAATATTAAGGTGGGCGTTTGTTACATAATTTCCTGTTCCAGGCTCTGTAGGGATAGGAGAACTTCTGGATGCAGAAGCTCGCTGCCTGCGCAGTCCCGCGGTTTGGGCCAGCTCACCTGTGGCCGACTCGCTTGCTGTGCATTTGAACATTCCTTCCTTGGTTCTGCCTGCCTGTCAAAACATCTCAATTCTGTACATTGGATCTACCGGCGCCGCTTTACAGAAGGCTACCTGTGTGCCCACGTCGATGCGACTGCACTCACTCGCCTTTTAGCAAGCAGGGTGGGGCCTGTGGCACCTCCACCCCACCATCATCTGGGCCCGGGTCTTCCTGCGTCCCCTCCCTCCGTGAGTCCCTTGCTATGAAGTGGGTCTTCTGTGCACCCTGACCCTTATCAGCATTGAGTTTTTAGTTCCAGAACTGATTCTTTCCCAGTCACTCTCTAGAGTTCCTCAACATCCGACAGCAGCACATAAGGACATAATACCTCTTATCTGGTTTCTAGTTTTGACTCTACATTTCCCCAAGGTTAATATTTACCGACACTTGGAAATTTGAACCGTATGCACTTTTGTTTTGATTTGACCTGAATGAGTAGTTTTGATCTGAGTTTGATACTTTGGCTACTGTATCCTCCCCATTGTTTCCAAAGAACAAAGAAACTAAAAGCACCATGTACTGTTCTGTATTTGTATTTTTAATGAGTCTAAGCTGAGTTCGTGGAGTTAAAGAGTCTATTGATTACCTTTGACACAAAAGTTATATGGGCAACTCAAATGTAGGCTCTCCTGTCAAACTGCATGTTTGAATGAAGCAATCTCAGTATGCTGAAGTTGAAATTATTTTAGAAGAAACATACTTCTGAAATTGCAATGAAAATCACAGAAAAACACGGTCCAATGTAAACATATTTGACTTACAACTTATCAGAAAATGTGGGGGGCATGAAGTTGTAATATTTTAAAATAGAAAGAGTAAGAAGTAATGCACCATTTTGGTTGGTTAAAGTTTTCATAATGTACCCTCTCAGAAATTTTGAAAATAATCACAGATTTATTCACAAACACATTGAATTACCTCTTGTCTTAATAGACGTTCTGCTTGATTTCTGGTAATGTTTCTATGGTACCACCTGTGAAGACAACAGAAATGATTTTCAAATTTTATATTTAATTTTTTCAGAAAAAAACTCTTTCCTTCATTTTAAAGATTTTTACTTTAGAATTGATTTTAGAAAGTTGTAACTTTTCAAATTCAGGTAAATCATGATGTACTATTATGGATCAATTAATTCAAGTTTAATGCAATTTTACTAACTTCAAGCCAGTATCCACTTTATTCTGTCATACTCATTTAACTTTTAACACACACACGCAGTACCTACATATAGGTAATTCTGAATGATTTAATATCTTGTAAAATTCCACAAAAGCTAAGTACAGTAATTAAAAAGTCATCATCTTCAACAAACACTGGACTTTGGCAAACAAATTTAGAAATAGCTTTTTTTTCCTCTAACAAACTTCTGATTTGCGTGCTTTTATAAGTGCTATTTCCTGTTCTCAAACTGAAATGCATTCTAACTTTCCTGACACTTGTAACTACATTACCTCGAAGCAGAGTTTGTAGTAAGTAGAGTACACGGAACAACCAAGACATCACCCTGCCCCAACACCGTGTCCCAATTTAATTCTGCACCCACTCGGTGAGCTTTGGCTACATTGGGATTCTTTCCTTCTTCTAATTCACTGAACCCTTTCTGCCTGTCATCATTGTTTCCTCTGCATTAAACAGAACATTCAGCGACGAGAATATCTGGGGTTGGGGATTTAGCTCCAGTAGTAGAGTGCGAGCCTAGCAAAAGGAAGGCCCCATGTTCAATCCCCAGCACCCTCGGCAAAAAAATGACTAGACTATCAGAACTATCACAACAAACATAAATAATATTATGAGGTAAACGTGTAGTTTGACATGACCATATCTAGTCAGTAACTAAAAGTTACAGAGAAAAAAGAGGAAAACAAGAGGAGAGATAGAAAAATTGAAAAACTTCATTTCAAGGCAAGACTCATAATAAAGAATTTTAAATTCAATCAAATACTGCCTAAAGTTCTGTTTTTCGTGGAAGGATGACAGGTGGGAGGGCCAGGCAGGTGACTGATCAAGCTGCCAAAGGATGAAAGCCAATCCCACATGCAATCTTCCCCTGACATCCCATCTTGGAAAACTGCCACTAAATAAAAACAGTCACGTACCTGGAATACTAGTATCATCAAACGGGAAATGAATTTTACAACAAGCCAACCCCAGAGGGCACGAGGTGCTCACAGATGATTCTAGACAAAGTAATTTGACCATTCACCACTCACTGCTCATGGGATCGAGAGTAACCATGGTGTTACATGGTGAACAGCATTCAGGACTTTGGAGTGAATATTAACATTTTGGAGGGAAGAACTGTAAGAGGGGCCTGAGATCCCTTGTTGTGGAAAGAGGAATTCCTTCAAAATAAATGAGACAGTGTGAAAGACATAGGAGCCATCTTAAAGGGATTCCCAATGGTTAGGTTGTGAAATTTGAATGTTAAAAGGAGAATAATGATTATAATTCACTAAAACAAGCTGTATCTTTGAAAACCCAAGACTACACAAAGATACTCAAAATAACATAAATTGTTTTGTTTTGTTTTGCAGGGGTTGCTGGGGATGGAACTCAGGGCCTAGTGCTTCCTAGGCTTTGAGCTAAATCCCTGCCCTAAATTGTATTTTTTAAACGTTTTTCACCTACTATTGTGTTGATATTAATTTTGTCACTTTGCATTCTTTATTATGGTGATAAATAAGTAAGTATGCTAATTTTGTTTAAATATAAAGTAGAATTTTATCTGCATGTGGGTATCACTAGAATGACTTCAAAGTAGTAACTAAAGAGCCAGAGAGAAATTTGTGACAGACCTAGCACCCTTCAAAATAATGCAGAATTTTATGAAGCAGTAAACGGATTCGATAAATGTAAGTTAAGGGAGGCTGGAAGCATGGTATTTCAAATTTCATC
This sequence comes from Hystrix cristata, assembly GCA_004026905.1. Taxonomy (NCBI): domain Eukaryota; kingdom Metazoa; phylum Chordata; class Mammalia; order Rodentia; family Hystricidae; genus Hystrix; species Hystrix cristata. Next base: position 61,551 of record PVJO010005255.1, read on the forward strand.
TATGTATTTAAATCAGATGCCAAAAATTAAAAAAGTTTTTTTTTTTTTTTCTTAATAGGTAAGGCTGAAATTTTGTATCCCTGGACAGTACTGGTTATAAAACTAATACCAAAAATGTGGGCAGGTCTGCTATGCACATTCGGGGAAAAAAAAAAAAAATATATATATATATATATGTATGTATGTATGTGTGTGTATAGCATGTCTAGCAGCTGCAGCTGAGCTGAAACTTTCTATATATCTGTAGGCCTCAAATTCCATGCCCAATCTCAGATTTCTGACCAGTAATTAACACCATTGTGCTCTTGAATTTTTGTTTTGTTTTGTTTTGTTTTTTGGTGCTAGGGATCAAGCTCAGGGCCTTGAGCTTTCAAGGCAAGCACTCTGACCACTGAACTAAATCCCCAACCCTCAATTTTTTTTTTTAACCTAGAAACTTTAGTAGTAAATTGGGCATGGTGGCACGTGCCTGTAATCCCAGCACTCAGGAGGCTGAGGCAGGAGGATTGCTGCAAATTTGAGGCCAGTCTGAGCTACACAGTGAGTTCAAGGTCAGCCTGAACTACAAAGGGAAACCCTGTCTCAAAAAAAAAAAAAAAAGGAAAGAAAGAAACTCTAGTGGCCCTAAAAAAATAAATCTGCTTGCCTTAGCAAGTGACTTTATACCCTGAAAAGATCAAGGATTCAGTGTAGAAATGAAATACACCGGACTTATACTTCTGTAAAGTTCAGGATAGTTAACAGGCTTAATGTCTAATTGCAAAAAAACCTAGAGTATTAGATTTTTGTCTCTGATTTCAAACACGTAATTAATTTTAAACTTGTTATTTGAAGCTGAAGCAAATTTGACTACTTTGTAAATGATACTCATACAGTTAAAAACATTTGATTTCCCTCATTTATAAATTTAATTCATTGGATTGCCAGGATTATCTTAAAGGTTTACACAGGGCTTATTACAATTGTAAATTTACCCTGTCAAGCCTGTGAAATATTTAAAAAGATAATTGAATGTATTCAGTTTACTAATACAAATTAAATGTTTCAAGAAATGTAATTAACTGAGCTTATAAAGAGAACTGACTGTTTAATGATATTAACTAGGTTGATGTGAATTAAGATGATTATTCTTATTTATTTAGGTTTATAAATAATATATCAAGATTTACATGTTGAATTTGAAGCACACTGAAAACTAGGTTTCTACATGGTAATGTTGATAATTTGGGTCCGCATTCAAAGCTAAAGTAGCTGTAAATCTTCCTGCGTACAAAGGTTCCACTAACACAACAAAAGTACACACTGAGCCGGGTGTGGTGGCACATGCCTGTAATTCCAGTGCTCTGGGAGGCTGAGGCAGGAAGATCACAAGTGCAAGGTCAGCCTGGACAATTTAGCAAGACCCTGTCTCAAAATAAAATATCCAAAGAGCCGGGGACATGGCTCAGTGTGAAGGCCCTGCGTTCAAGCCCCAGAACCACAAAAGTTTGGTTTTTTTTTTTATGCACATTCACACCTCATCTTTTCCCCATTGTCCACTTCATATTCTTCTCGTCCTCAGCCCTCATGTGACTTCCTGAGAAAGGTCTTTCGCAGCCCGACCGTACCGTGTCTCCTGTCTCCACTTTTTCCCCTTCCTCATTGTTTTCTCCCAGAGTCCTGAACTGTTTACTAATGCAAATTAAATGTTTGAAGAAATGTAATTAACTGAGCTTATAAATAGGACTGACAGCTTGAGGACGTTTACCCTGCACTGTTCCTTCCTGTATAGGTTTGTTTCTAATGTCCATTTCCCAATGAAACTCTGAATTCCGTAAAACAGGAAAAGTGCTCTGTTGCATTTCCAGTGCTTAGGACGACTGATACCTGACACGTCACAAGTGTATACAGTAAGTACAGATTGAACAAATAAAGTGACCTGATGAGGGGGAAGCTGAAGTAACTAAAATCTTCTGTACACCTATAATACTAAATAAGGTGGACCGAACTGTAAACGCTTGGCCTGTTAGTTTCATAGCTCACAGGAACAGTAATAGTCACTAGAATGTAGTGAACATTCACTACGTGCCATAGGAGATAGCTATGGTTGTCCCTACTTTTTAGATCATCAGGGGTCTTGACCATTCAGAAACACCAGGCCACTTTGCCCGGACTCAAAGCGCTTGTGAGTGGTGATACTGGGTTTGGACCCACTTCGCTCCCCTTTCTAAGCCCACACTTCAGTACTTCAACCCAGGATAGCAATTTTTTTCTAGTCACTAGTGCAGTCTGAGGCACATGGTAAGTGATAAGTAGAGTTTAGGGATTAACGATAACTATTATTCCTATATTTTAATAGATCCATGTTTAAAAACAATAAAATTAAAAATGAATCATCGTGAAATTGGAATCATTAAAAAGGATGATTTTCAAAAATCATATAAATCAAAGCCCAAAGAAAAGAAATGACAATCTCAACCCCAAAGTAGCTTAATTCAAATGATCCAATATCTACAGTATAAATAAGTTGTTACAGTCCTAGCTCAAGCCCACACTCTAAACAGGGGAGACAGCAAGTTAATCAACAATGGAAGGAAGGTAACATTGCTGAGTATTGTGCTCATTCACCAACCAGCAGACACTGTGTTAGGAACTATCACATACATACGTCTCCTTTAATCTTCTGGAAAATCCCAACTAGGGTCACGATGTGAAAAGAAGTCTTATCTTTCTAATTTGTCTTAGCAGACTTCCACACAAAATCTCTTGTGACCCGGCCTTCCAAGAGACCTTTTGAGTTGGTCACCTATATCCAGAGGTAGCAGTGAGACCCCCACGGGCGCGCTCAGGTCACTGGTTACCACAGGTAGGGGTGCCCCCCACCGCCCGCCCACCCAGGGCCTGGTCTGCAGGAAACCGGAATCCTGGGGCAGGGCTACAGGGTCCGAGTCAGTGGAGGGAACATGGCAGGGAGTGAAGGCAGGGAGACGGGAGAAGAGACCTTGTGCTACAGCTTAGGAGAGAGAACAGATACAGCTAATGGAGAAGTCTGGGAAAGTAGAATTAGAGGTATCAAGCGCCTCAGGCCATCCACTTTCCTTCAATAAAGGCTACATTATTCACCAAAGCTTTCAACTGCATCTATTTCAGAGTGAGCGGTACTAAATATGACTTTGGCTTAAATTAGTTCCAAAGCCAAGCAAAGTCCTCTCATTCTTTTGTATCTGATTCCTGGCTTGCAGAAGCACTTGTCTTAATACTGCAACTCACATCCCCCGTCGTTACCTGCTGGAAGTGTGTGTCAATTGCAAAATAAGTACCCAAGGAAGGGTGCTCAGACTGAAAATACAAATTTAAAAAAAAAGACTTAGGACTCATCCCAACTCTGCCACTTTCTAACTGTAAATTAATCTGTCAACCTGACTTTCCCATCTTCAGGATGACGATCTCAAAAAATGACGAAGATCTCTCCCTTCTTCCAAATCTGTGTTTGTAATAAAAACAGATTTCAAGGAAAACTTTAACGAACATGCCTAACGTTCTTCCAAAGTACAGAGCACAAACCTAGCTCTTATCTTTTCTAAAACTATCAAAACATGAGCCACAATACAGTAATTTGTCTACACAGTAGGTCCAATTTATCACTCGTTGAAAATCTAATGTTATTTTTAAAAGTAAATGTTCCATTTAGGACTTATAATAAAACAAGTGCCATGTGAGTGTTTAGCTTCACAGTGTCACTGCTGAAAAAAGGTGGCCATAGAAAACAAAACAAGTTTAAGAAATAGAAGTTCCTGTATCAGCCACGATAAGCATCAGAGCTCTCTTTATTGCAAAAGCTGTCAAATGTGTTACTTTCTTTTCCTTTTACTGACCAAAAACAGTATCTGTACTTTTAAACTGTCAAAATATTCCTGATTTTCATAGGTTAACCATAGGGCACGCTTTGGAGGAGACTTACTCATATATTTCTAAATTGCTGAGTTTGTTTTCAGTCACATAATTGCTTGGGATTAAGCCTTCATTCCTAGAACGAAAGACAAAACAAAAATCGGAGGATCAGACATGTTTGTAACATTACTGTGACAAAACGCTTTTAAAACCCCAAGGATGAAGGGAAAATCAAATTCGTTTTACTGAGTAAATTGTTAAAAGAAGAAAAAAAGTTCATTTTTTTTTTTCATTTTCAGCTCAACCAAAATCCCTATACAGGAAATACTAAGATCTTAATTTATAGGGTGAGTAGTTTGAGAGATTTTATGACCCCGAAATGTTGTTAAAGGAGAAGAGGGACACTGAAGCGATCATCTGAAGTCAGAGTGAGTGAGCAGGTGAAAAGCACCATTTACAGAAGATCCTGGCTTTGGTGTGCTGCAGCACAGTTCCTAGCACAGATATTCTGATCGCCACTCCCCTACTGCAAGCAGGGCTTTATAGGAACCCTTAAACGTGCTTTCTTGGGCAGAAATATTTCTCTGAGGCTCACATCAAGCAGGGGAACTGCTAAGACACCAAACGCGTACGTCTTTCACAGTGTATGGCAGTTGCCTGCCAAGTAAGATACATCATTTACACACCTAGCAGCAGAGTAGAGGCTTCTCTCTTCCTATACCTTCACCGGCATTTGAAATAAGCAAACCACAGAACGATGAATGAAGCATGATAAAATTTAGGTAGACGAAATCTACAAACCATACCATATGTTTCAATGCACGTACGGAAGCTCATTGCCAATGATCCCGAAAGGTACTCACTAAGCGGGTCACTGTGTGTACTTTTGGGAAAGAGACGGGGTTGGTGGAATGGCAAGGAAGAATCTTAGCATTGTCTCAAGAATTATTCACTTAACCATAAAATAAAAATAATAATACAATTTTTTAAAGGCTGGGGCATACCAATAGCACATAGACAGGTCTAGCTAATTACACAGACCTGAACACACGTGTGCCTCTTTTCCCACTAAAAAACCTCCCTCACATGTTGAACCTAAACTCAGAACTATTAACGTTCAAATCATCAGGAAAATAGAAGTAAGGAAAGAGGTATGGAATTGAGATGCTCATAATACTCAGAGATTTATAATCTCCAAATGCAAATACTAGAAATCAATACCAACATTCTTTCCCAGGGAGCCCAGAGAGTCCTCAGAATTTTTCTCATCTCAGAAGTACAATCAGATATTAATAATCTATTGCAATGAATAGATTAGGTTCCACTCTTTTGGTTGTGTCTAATCAAATATTACACTGAAATAAAGGAAATCTATTTTCCTTCCAAGATATTTTTCTTTCCAAGTTAATTCCATGACTACTGCAACAATTGCTTCCAAAATTCATTGTTGTAGAAATATGAAAGTGACTAAGATACTATTTTTTCTTTTTCTTTCCTTTTTTTTTGTACCGGAGCTCGAACTCAGAGCCTTGTGCTTGTAAGTCAAACACTCTAACCACTGAGCTAAATCCTCAATCACTATTTTTGTTCTTGCCTTAGAGTTTAACAGGCAAAAGGACAAATTTCCAAGGAGAAATCAGAATAAGAACCTATATGGTACCAATTACTATTTCCATTTTACGAATAAAGATAGGAAAACTCATTATGAGTAATTTACTTGCCCAAGGACACACAGTAGCAAGCAAGGACATCTCAAAACGGCAGGAGTCAAAATACATTTTTTCCCTACTTGTGTCCACTTTCAAGCTCTATCTTTAAATACAGCACAGTAGGCTGTTTTTACCAACTTCCTTCTTTCACTTTCTTCTAGAACATTCGCTCACTGTTAATTGAGCATTTATTATGTGCTGAGCATCATCCTAGCTCTGGCCTTGGCAACCAAGCAGGACTTCATGGTCCCGAGCATGCCTAGACTCCTGTGTTCTAAAGCGCTCTCTTGTAGATGGAGAAATAGGGGAGGGCAAATTCTACACGCAGACTTACAAGCTTGGCCAAAAGAAGCTACTAACAAGTCCTCCTGTGCTCCGAAGGCTTCGGGGGCTGGAAAAGGAGGCATTCAGTATAGGGCTAAGCAAGGGTCTTACCCCAAACGGTCTCTCGCCTTCCACCAGTGCGGGTCGCACCTCTCCAGGACCAGGTACTCCTCTGCTCTCCGCAGCGCTAAATCACCAGACTCTCGGGGCTGGAAGTCGTACAGCGCCTTGACGAAGACCTGCTCTTCTGAGAGCGCAGAGCCCGGGAGGGGCGGCAGGGGCTTGCGCGCCGAGGGTTGCACACGGGCCCTGCTGGACTGTAAAAGCCAAGAGGCCAGCTGTCTCACTGTCTTTTGGTTGTTCGCACACAGGCGGAATAGGGATGAGGCTTACTTGCCGGCTTCCTCACTTCTCTCACCCGGCTACACCAAAGCAGAAGCCAGCGGGAAGAGATCCTGGAAACAATCAGCCATCTTGCGAGGCCAGCATCGCACCCATCGCTTTGTAAAATTTGGCCTCACAAGTACGCTTGCCAGGATCAGGTTGGAGTTTTGGCTGACACAATTCTTAAAAGGTGATTATTCTTCAAGGGTTTCATGTTAAGAATTCTCTTTTGAAGAAGAAAAATGATCCTTCCCTTTCCTGTGTTGTAAGTTTGTGTTTGTTGCTGTTTGTTCTTAAGGACACTGTTTCTCCCTACATTGAACATAAATTTAATCCTCATCTCAAAATGGCAGAAGCCAAAATACATTTTTTTCCCATTTGCTATCCGCTCAAGCTCTATCCTTAAATATAGCACAGTAGGCTATTTTAACTGTTTTCTTTCTTTTGCTTTCTTCTAGAACATTCGTTCACTGTTAATTGAGCACTTATTATGTGCTGAGCATGATACTAGCTTGATAGTTGGCACCAAGTAGTGCTTCCTGGCGCAGAGACTTCCCTGTGAGAATGATACTCACTTGTTTCTTACTGGACAGTTCGCTGAACCATGGCCTGCGACGCTGGGCATATTTTTCTGAAGGCTCTTCATCTTTGCTCAGGCTTATTTGTGTTCTCACTTGACTGACATTGAAAAGCAATCATGTTACAAATGATGTTTTATGCAAACAGTACCCACGAATTCGTCAGGTTAACACAAAAATAGTAGACAAATCTGAGTATCTTTCCACCTGGGTTTTTTTTTTTTTAGAGCCTACTGTCTTTCTGTGGGTAAATTGCCAACTCCCAGAAGCTTGCTTTCTTTATCTGAGAATTAGAGATGCTAAGAGCATGTAGAGTTGTTTTGAAATAAAACCCAGAGAACGTGTCACATGTCTGTACAGAGTCTGGTGCATATTAAGGGCACAAAATCACAATTACGATCATGATCATAAATATCTTACTCCATGTTAGTCACTCCGCTTATCATTTTATGTGTACCACCTCATTTAATGGTATCTATTCTGATACACAGGCATGCTGCAGGCATGCAGTAGTGATTACGAACATGACTTTGAATCCCAGCTCTACCGGGGTGAACAAGGTAACCTCTCTAAGTCTCGATTTCCTCACCTGTAAAGTGGAAATTGTAAAAGAGAAGCCCATAGGTGGTTTTGCTGTTCAGATGAATAAAAGTGAACTTCCCGGCATAGTGTCTGATCTAGAGGAAATGCTTACTGAATGTTAGCTTTAGTATTAATAGGATGCCTTGGATCTGATTCTTCGGTACTATAAGGTACTCTGATAGTTTGGGAGAGACCCAGATGACAAAGGCAGGAGTCTTGCCCTTCAAGTGTGGAAGGTGTAGAGTGGGGCGTGAGACACACATGCAGTCCGCGTGAATCGGCATCGAGCAGAGAACCAGGCTTCAACCGTGGGACACAGCAGCGCGGGACACAGCAGCGCGGGACACAGCAGCGTGGGAGGACGGCTTGCATCCAGGTGGAGCGGGGAAGAGTCACAAAGCACCTGATGTCTTTAAATGAATGGCATTCAACAGTCTGAGACTGGGAGATCCCCCAGGCAGAGACAGCGGCACACATGGAACATGGAAACTCGGTAATGGATAGACAAACCGAAATGATTCACGTCGGAGAAGTCGCCCTGAAAGGCAAACTTACCGCTTCTGTACTGAGCAGCAGCAACAGCAGCAACAGAAAATGGACTGGAAGGTGTTGTCTGAAAGGCAGATCATTCTGTTAAAAAGCCGCAGGCCCATGACACGAGAGACACGGCTGGGTGCTGCTCCAGCAGCGGGGTCCGCAGGACATGTGAACCGTCTTCACCCTGCTTTCCTTCACCAGGGGAAGATGAGACACTGTCCCCAGAGCCCAGAGCCAAGTTGCTGGCACCCCGGCCGGTGTGGTTTCCCTTCTCAGGCTCTTCTCCCCGGTCTGGTTTCTGCATTTCCTCCGTCTGTGAATAATGACTGACCCGTGTATTTTACTTTCCTTTGTCAGAGCTGAAGTTAGCTAACACACGCATGGAAGGATAGTATTCCGAAAAGCAATGTTCTCCTAGGAAATCTGCTAGCAGTGATTTTGAATTAAGTCCAACACATTTCTTTAAAATTTTTAAAAATAGAAAAGTAAGCTCTCAACTCTTAGAGATTAAGTCCAAATATAAACTGAATATTTAAAGAAAGAGCTAGCTAGTAAATCTGGGCTGTGCTTATATTTTTATTATGAAGGTTAGTCTCAATTTAAATTAAATTATTTGCTCTTTTAAAGATCATAAATAAGTTCTGGACTTTAAAAGGATATTTTGTTTTCATAGGACCTGCATTTCCCAGTCAGCTCAAGTTCATACTGACACCTGAAAATAAAGTATCGATGCGGCAGCAAAGTATATTAGAAATTAGCGTGAGCTTTGAGCTTGGACAGACCTGGATGGTAATCTTACTGCAGAGCTGACTCTATCTTGACTAAGTCCCTTACCTCTCTAAGTCTTAGTTTTCCACCTGTAAAAATGTGGTAAATAATACCTACTCCCTCTGAGAAGTTTTACGGGACAGAGGCTAGTCTCTAACGTGTTGACATCGTGTAAATTTATGAACCGTTCTGTGCTTTGGGGTGCTCATCTGTAAAGCGAGAATAGTAAGATACGTAACATACAAAACTGATCAGATCAATTGTGCTGTACACCTAGAACAACACCAGATAGATATTAAGAGGGTAATTGAGAAAACCCATTGTAATAGGATTGTTCTGACAGTTAAATTAGATATCAACTTTAAAGCCCTTGGAACATAGAAGGAAATATTACCAGTAAGGATCCCAACAAGGATCAGAAGGCACACTCAAACTAAAGTAAATTGAGACAGGAAGTAATTATACAGATGTAGGTAGAGAGTAGTAAAGCTATAAAGATTGTGCAGGAAAGCTGAACACAGCTGACACTGGACCAAGAGTGTTGAGGGAGGGAAGCTGGGAGCCTAGGAGGAGGGCCAGCTGCCATGAAAAGGGCAGCTGCCGTCTATCAAGGGACACAGCCAGCCCGAGGAGACATCTCAGGGAGGAACTGAGGAGCATCACTGTCCTTACCTCACTCCCTGCCTCCCTCTCTGCCTGGGCTCCCCATTGGCCGAACTCAAGAGGCCAATTCCTGTACAACAGCTCATACAGGAGCAGAGGGCAGGCTGGAGAAAGGTGGATGTGGGTCTGGGAGGAGAAGGGCCAACAAGAGAGCAGCATAGTCCACTTCTCAGCATCCAGTCTTGTCCTTCATCTGAGCAAGAAGCTTACATCCCCAGAACAGGGGACAAACAAGTCTCCATCACCTCCCATGTTTCACAAGGTGATGTTAGTTTAGTCAAATTTCCATCTGGAACCACTCTCCATTAGTGGAGCCACTACGAGGATTCTCAAGGTAGAGAGGAAACAAGAAAAAAGAAGAATAACTTAAAATGACCAGTACAATTCCCTGTTACCTCTACGACTGTCCTGAGTCCTAAAAGTAACAGACGAGTTCTGTATCCCCCTCTTGCCTCTGTCAAAACCTCGGCTAAAGAGGTGCTTTTTCTGGTAAAATTGCCACGGGCCGTGGGTCCTTGTTCAGTCTGGTCCTCTGGACTTGCTATAGTATTCCATTGACCTACTATTATTGGGACTATTAAGAAACGAAGCCAGTGCATTCCCTGGATTCCAAAGTCCTCTTTGTCCTCAATGCCAACTCAGGCACCAACTCAGGTCCCTCCTAGCAATCAGGATAATCACCCAGCTACAGTGATTCCTTTCAGTGCCTGTCCATTCCACAGAACAAGGAATCCTGCAATGGCCAGAGGGAAGTTTCAATTTCCAATACAGTACTCCCCAGGGAAAGGATTCTGCTCTCGGGAAATAGAATCCTCAAACCTACCAGACCCAAGGTCACAGGGAGTTAAGTTATTAGATCAAATTGTGAGAGAGGGTCTCTCCCATCTCTAACTTCCTTGGTTCCCAGACTCGAGGGAACCTGTCTATGAGCTGCTGGTTATTGCATCCTCTAGGATACCACCCAAGCACTGCAAGATGTTGTCTTTCAGATGGCATAATAACTGAGGTTTGAGCACACCATGATCTTCGTGCTGTCAAGCCAGATGCTACTGAGTTATGGAGCACGTGGGAAGGTAGACTGAGCAAACATCAACTGGACTTATAAAAGATTGCGCAGAATGGTTTGTCTTGTCAACCTCTGGTTGTGTTTTCCCATTCTACCTCAATTCTAATAGTTTTGGCCATATTCCTCATCCCCAGAGCTCCTTGTCCCCAATTTCTCAATCCAAATCCCTGACTAGCAGGCTAGCTTGTTTGCTCACAAGTCTGTGTCAGTCAGCACCTCAGACTTTTCCCCTAATGAAGTGCCTATTCCCTTCCCGAAGTCCTGGGAGGACTTATTTCAACACGCTATATCAGGGCACCTCTGAATGGGATGATAGCACAATGGCTGTTTATTTCTTATTGGTACAGGCTCACAATACCCACCTGTCTGAAAATCAAGCCTGACCTTTTTCCTCCTTCCCGAGCTGAAGGAGGCCATTGACGTGTGCCTAAGGAGAAGCCAAAAAGCCAGTAATATGTAAATATAAGTCTCCTGCTTGTGAAGCTTTCTTAATCTGCTGGGTCCCTCTTCTGTATTATGATAGATCACTTCTGTATGCCCAATTTCATAGTCCATTGAGTCAGATAACACTAAAGCTCATGACAGGAAGTTTAGATGAAGTAAATATTTTATCCATGATTAAGCATTCAGTCTTCACCAGTAGCAAGTCAGGAGCTACTTTTCAAATAGAAAATAGTTATCATCATGAGTCAAGAAATTATTCCAAATTCCTGAGGATTTTTGCTGCCATTTGCAAGCTTGAACTTTCCAGAACTTCCATACAAACAGCATCTTGCTCTCCTGCTGTATTTTTTCCCAAGCCACTACCAGTTATAATGTGAGTAATTATAACTGGGTTATTTCTCCCAGGAAAGAGGCTATCCCTGGACCTCTAAATGGATGACCAAACAAATCTCGGATCTGATTTGAATATATTTTCTTGAGCCAATTCTGACACCAACCACTCTGTCAGTCAGGGTTCTACTAGGAAACACGAATTAAATTAGAATCATTTTTAAAGGTTATTTCTAAAAGGGTGAATTATAAGCTGTGGATAGGGGTAAAGGAACTGCAAAGGGTATATAGCCGCACCCGTCCAGCAGTAGTGAAACGGTCACTAATGCTGAGCCCAATAGGACTACACGAGAGAAAGACTCAAGCAGACGAGAGATACTTTGACAGGAGCCGTGACCTGAAGTTGAGGGATAGATACAGCTGGCTCAATGTGGCCTCACTACAACTTCCTCCTGAGGCTCTCCATGAGTGGCATCCAACCATAGGGCTTGGGTGCATGTTCAACTAACCCCTACATATTTATCTGTGCCAGGATAGGATGTAGAGAAGAATGAATACCAAAACTGAGGAGCACTGGGCCATTTTGGAGGCTGGCTCCCACATTTAATTACTCTAGGTCCGTCATCTTTCCAGTAGGGAAGAATGGAGAAGAGTAAAGACACCCAGGACAGTAGTCAACACATAGTTCCTTTATGTTCAAGGAATTTGATCTTCCAAACATACAGCCCTGAGTGCGAGGCGCGCGTGAGCGACGTGAGGAAGCGGCCCGGCGCCCATCTTGTCCCCGGCCTCTGCAGGGTCCGCCCGGTCCCGGGGCCGCGAGCCTGGAGGAAGCATTTAACCAAACATACAGCCCTGCCTTGACCTTCCTCAGATTTGGACATTACCATTGATAATGCTTTTAGCTGCCAGCATTGGTGATCCAGTGACAAATTTTTATCTGAATATACAGTTCAACACCAGGCAAACACCTTTGTTCCCTGTGCTCATCCTGATTATGACTTTCTGTCTTCCCTTCCTGCTCCCAGAAACCATTCAATTCCTAAGGTCCTTCTGAAGGCTTACTTCTGAAATAAACAAGGTGTGACTGATTCCCAAAAATCTGCACTACATCGTGTTATTTGGTTTTTAAATTTCTGCTGCTTCTGTCAATTTTCATCTAGTCTGTCTGAATGGATAAATTGAAAAAAAAAATACATTTCTCAGAGAGAGGCACCTTAGCACTTGAGCGCTTGTCTCCTTTGGCAGGAGTGGCTCTAATTTACATTCTGACCAATTTACTCCAGTGGTGTTTTAGAGATCCATTAGCTCTGTATCTCTCTAGGGCAGGAGATGCAAAATTAAATGAAGGTTACATAAATGAGCAAGGCAGGTCACAATATAATGTAGATTGTGGCAAAGTTCTGTGCACAAGCCCACTTGGAGGCATTCAAACACTCCCTCCCTCTCCTCTATCAGCATTTTTTCTTCTCTATTGGATCATTCTCCATCAGCATATGAATATCCTGTTACTTCAGCCATTAAAAACAAAACAAAACAAACTACTCATTAATCTTATTTCCTCCTTCCATTTTGTTCCCTGTTAATGGTAAAATCAAGAAATGAGTACTCTGTGCTTGCTGCCTTCAGTTGCTATCCTTCCCTTTTCTTTACCCATTATAGCCAAGCTTTGGAGCTACCACACCTAAAAACTGCTCTTGCAGGCTCACCTGTGATCCGCGTACCACTAAACCCAAAGGCCAACCCTAAGTACTCGTCTTCCTGGATCTCGTGACAGTATTCAGCACTGTTTGCCCTTGGTTTGCTCCCTTTCAGCCTCCCTTGCTGCTTCCTTCTCTAGCTCCCTGATCTCTCCATCTTATATGGCTTTCGAAGCTTTGGGTCTCTTCCTTTCTCATCTCCTCTTTTGATTTTCTCATTCCCTCTTAAAAACCATTTAGCTGCTGATAGCCCCTGAAGGCACACATCCAGCCCAGGTCTAATGAGCACCAGACTTGCATACCTAAATGCACTCTCAAGTGTTCCACTTGCATTTCTAATAGACATCACAAGTAAACATGAGGTGAAATCTGAACTCTGTTTCTTCCTCCCTTCCCCATCTTGTCCAAAGCAACCCCATCTTTTCTGTGACTCAAGCAACTGATCTTGAAGCTGTCTCTGATGCTTCTCTTTCTTTCACAGCTTACACTAATCTGCCAAGAAAGTATGCTGAACGTACCTTAAAAAATTATATCTCAAAGTGTTTAATTTTTAGATGATGAGAGAGCTCTGGAGATGGATAATGCCGATAGCTGTACGATAATTTGACTGTATTTAATGTTACTGAACTATACACTCAAATGGAGGGAAGGGCTGGGGATTTAGCTCAGTGGTTAGAGTGTTCGCCTTGTAAGCACAAGGCCCTGAGTTCGATCCCCAGTACCAAAAAAAAAAAAAAAAGAAAGAAAAAAGAAATGGACGGAAATGGCAATTTTTCTGTTAAGCATGTGCTGTAATGTAGAGCTTGAATGTCTTCTAAAAGCCCGTGTCTTAAAGATTTGGTCTCTGACCTGTGTTGCTATTGGGAGGCAGCAGAACCTTTGGGACATGGGCCCTAGTGGAAGGAAGTCAGGTCATGGGGGCATGCCCTTGCAGGGACTATTGGGCCCTCAGTCCCTCCTCTACCTCTCTTTGCTTCCCTGCCACCATGAAGTAAAAACACCTCCTTTGTCATGGCTTCTGTCATGATGTTCTGCCTCAACACAGGCCCATAGCAACATGCTGAGTGTTCATGGACAGAAATCCCTGAAACCATGAGCCAAAATAAACCTTTCCTCTTCTCAAGTTGACTATCTTGGGTACTTTTCCCCAGTAGCAGAAAGTTAACACAGTATATTTCACCCAACACACACACACACACACACACATACACACACACACACACACACACACACACAGGCATGCACAGAATCGTGCAGCTTTTCCCCACCACATCTGTTACTACTATGTTTAAACCACTATCATCTCATCTGGCTTATGTGAGTAACCCCCTAACTTCTTCCTGTGTCTACGTTTACCCTCTACGGTTTTTCTCAGCACAGCACTCAAAGTGATTAATTTAAACCTGTTGAATCATGTTACTCCTTGTCTGCAAACTCCACTTGGCTTCCCCCTTTACTCAGAGCTACAGCTGAATTTTTCACAGCAGCCTACAAAGCCCTCCGTGATCCAGCTTCCTTTGGCCTAGCGGGCTGAGCAGGTGCCTACTCTCCCTAAGTGCGCTGCCCACCCTGGTGCATGCCAGACCACTGTCACAGCAGACTCTTTGGTTTGCTTTAGCCTCCAACACTGTTCCTTCAAGGACCTGGGCTCCTAATGTTATGGACAGCTAAGTAAGGTAGAAATATTATAGGCAGTCAGACAGGGCTGGGCCCTCAGTGGACTAGGACATTATGACTATGGTGGGAGGTGTATCCATTGAAGGTCAGGCCTCAAGATAAGGCCGAGGGATAAACTGAAGATCACACTCATCTGATCTGATAAAGTCTAGGTCATCCAGGTGGGCGACCAAGACCTCCAGATCCACTCCATCCTGAATGTTTTATTCTTTCCATGTTCATTTGCTATGTGACCTTCTTCCCCATTGGATCAATGTTACCTAAACGACTACACTTGTAATATTATTGGTTAATCATCATTTTGACACACATTGTACCTGCCTCGAGATTTTGCTCTGTAAAACTTGCCCTGAAAAGTGAGCTCGTTGGCAACCCACTCGGGTGCCCTCCTGTCTCTCAGGAGCTCTCTTTCTCTCAATAAATTTCCTACTCTTAACCTCCTTTGTTCCTTAGAATTCATTCTTTGACTTCAGGGAACATGAACTCAGCGTAACTGACATCTAGCAGGTTGGGAGTTATATTTTTTCTCCTATATCACTAACTCCCTTCACTCCCTCCCAATATTTGCTCAAATCTCACCTTCTCAACAAAGAGTACCCTGATCAGTTATTACTGCCACCTGCATTCCAGTTTTGAGATTTCTTACTCTGCTTTATCTATTTTTTATGACATTTCTTTCTAACATACTATGTAATTTATTCATTTTTTTTAACAATCTCTCTTCCCCTAGAATATAAATAAAGGTCTTTGTCTATTTAGTTTATAGATACAGCCTAAGAAACTAGAACCATTTCTGATACATAAGATATAGTCAATAAATATCTGTGTCGTGAATGAGTGATTAAAAGGAGCATCAAATCATAAGCTTGCTCAGAACACCCAGCTGTCTTGAATCAGTCCTAATGACAATATGCAAACCATCTGGGAACCGAATAAGCAAGTACAGTAGGAAGCAGTGAACAACAGTAGGAGCAGAGAGATAGATTATGAGAGTGCTCGAAGTAAGAGAAGACTTTCAGTGTCTATTCAATAAGGAATCTAAAATAGATACACATGATGGAAAATACTTTGGCCATTGGCCAAAGCACAGCAAACTGTACTCAGCCTAGAAATCTTGGTAGGACGGTCCAGCGAGATGAGCTGTGATGCTCTGTGACCTCTTGTTTAGTATAACCTAACACCATTTAATAGTAAAGCCAAGAAGTATGTCTAAAGATCATTTTACTTCTTAAGTAATCGCTAACATGTTATACAATTCTCTATATTTTTCTGTGTGTTCAAATATTTCAAAACTAAAATTTCCAGATTAAAGGAAAGCAAAAACCCACCAAATCTTGGGATTAGTTAGGTACCTATTCTAGGACAGATAACTTTTCACATGTATGTGATTTTGAGTGATAAGTACAAAAGGGTTTTTATTTCTCTGATTCAGTCACTGTCTCATCTTTCCCTCAAGCAGAATTTTCATCTTCCTCATTATCCCTAATAAGAAAAGCATTCTATCAGCCCCCCTCTCCAGTCTCCCCCGTCCCATGTTCACCACAGCAATCTTGGGTTCTTCCTGAGCCCCAACCTTTATGCCCAATCTGCCCCCAATCTGTTCCGACTGTTTGGCATTTTCTTTCTTATCCACCCTGCCATCGACCTTATCAGCTCACACCTGTGCTTCTGCATGAATTCATTCAAGGCTCACAGTGACCCTCTCGAGTAGGTGCCACTTCACAGGTGTAGAACCTGGACCTCAGGGAGGTTACTGATTACTAAGTGGAGGGGCGGGATTTGAACATAGACATCTAACTGCAGCGTCCCTTCATTTACACCCATTTCCTAAAAGCCAGCCTCAGCCAACTGCTCTTCATCTTCAGCATTACATCCTCCCTTCTTGTTGTCAAGGTCTTCTACAACCTGAACTACCCTCACATTCACCAGTTCCCAGTGCGTAGCCTCTTTCTTTTGTTCTATTCCTGTACACTTTGTGCATTTCTGAAAAAGACTTCCATTCCAACCCAGCACCATCTTGTTTTGGGTTCCCAAAGCACATGTAATCTGTCCTGCCCTGTGACTCTTAATCAGGTTCCACTTCCAGTGGTCATTTCTTTGTGTAGTCTTCATCTCTCACAGTGTTTCTCGCTCTATTACTGACATTTCAGACTGGATCATTCTTTGTGGAGAGCTGGCCTGTGTCTTACAGGATGTTTAGCAGTGTCTCCGACCCCTTACACACAAGATGCCAGTGGCAACACAGTCCCCTCCCCGCTGCACCCCCTGCACCCCCACCCAGGAAAAACAAAATGCTTTTAGGCCTTGTCAAATGTCCCCCTGGTGTAAAATCATCCCAAATTGAAAACCACTAGATTCTAAGCTCTTTAAACTTCAATTCTGAACTCACATGAACTCCTCAATTTCAGGGACTACATCATTTTATATAAATATGTATTTTTTTCTCTTTTTTTTTTGTCTTCTTCATAACATCCAAGGTTGGTGTCAGGCACATAGCAAGAACTCAGTAAATAGCTGTTAAATAAGACCTTGCCAGGCTGTACCCATATGAGATCTCGTCTCTCCTTTCCCAATAACTCATTCTATCACACAGTATCTCAGAGCTTGATGCAGGCCGCAGAGAAAGCTAGACTGACCACAACATTTTGACTAGGTGCAACAGCCCAGTTGAAGAAACTGCACTTCCGGAGCTTTGGCTAGCATTTGTGGTTGGTCACGAGTCTTACTTTGTGATCTAAGTATATTTTAAAAAGGAAAAGAAAAAAGAGCTTATCCAAATCATGCCTCCAACCATGAGAAGCTAAATGACATTATTAAAAACTCACTAGTATTTCATTTTTTTCTGTATTAGGAGAGCATATAGGAGGTCAAGCAGGCTTTTGTATCAGACGACTATGACATCAAATAACTGCTCTGTTATTTTGTAGCAATAAGGTGATTCCTGGCAACTACTCAGATGGCTCATCTGGAAAATGTGGGCAACAAAGACTTTCTTCTAGGAAGAAACCAACGTAGCCTGCCTCACTATATGGCAGGCACTGTATATACTAGGATATTATTGTACATACTATCTGACTCATAATGGTACTAACGTTGAGATGGGCCCTATTATTCTGCAGGGCTAACAGGACCTATTTTAATCTTAATCAGATCATTAGACAGTGATAACAGGACTTATCTCAATCTTACAGATACACTGAGTAACAGAGAGGTCGAGTAATTTGTCCACGACACAAACTAAGAAGGAGGTAAGCTATAATTCAAGTCCAGAGAGTTTTGCTCAGAGTCTGTGATCTTAACAACAAGACTATCTGTGTGAATAAGATTAAATAAAAAAGCAGGGACAAAGCAACCAGAACACAACACCTTTTCCCTTACCTAGCTCTCTAGGCTCCCTAGGCTCACTCATTCAGTGAGCATCCACTGAGTATTTACAGAGTATGTTTAAGGCAAACACACAGAAGTAGATGTGGTTCTCCGTCAGAGGATAAAACAAAGGAAGAAGGCCGAGTAAGGCCCCGTGACTCTTCAGCCTCCCAACTATTCTCTTCAGGGCCTAGTGTCTACCCCTGGACTCAAAAGCAGATGTCCCCCCAATTCAGAACCTTGTTAGGAATCCCCTCTCCACTGTCAAAGCAGCTTTTGGGGAAATTCCACCCTTATTTTCAGCAAGGTAAAAATGACTGATCCAATAGTAGCTACGTTGTACACTTCTTTTAATGGCATTTACATGGTCCCTGTATTGGTCAGGGTGAACAGAGAGGTGTTTTTTGGTTTGTTTTGTTTTGTTTCTTGTTTGTTGAATTAGCTCACATGATTGTGGAGGCCAGCAGGTCCAGAGTCCACCGGGGTAGGCTGGCCTGCTGCAGATGGACAGAAGAGCTGTAATTTGAGCCAAAGGCAGTTTGCTGGCAGAGTTCCTTCTGGATCAGCCCACCAGCATTACAGAGGGCAACCTGCTTTACTCCAAATCCACCCATTTAAATGTCAACCGTATGAAAAAAATCCCAGAGAATGTTTGACAAACTGTCTGGGCACCGTGACTCAGCCGTGCTAATCCACAAACTATCACAACACCTTACATTTCAATACATAGAACTTGCACTGAGAAACTACTGGGATCAGCTGGCAGGCAGGAACAACTGGGGACTAGCATGAGGTCCTGCAGCTCATGATCTCACCACACGTGGCCTCACACCACCACAGGGACTATACACCCAAGGAGTAGAGACAGTAGGGTTCCCTACCCCTGCCTGGAATTTAAAAGGAAAGCTTTTGAAAACGACTTATTTTTCCCGATTCAATAGCAAAGACAATTGTCTTTAAAGGTCTAGACTTTCTCTGCTGCTGCTTTAATTGTAAGGTTTTATTTCCTCTGGAAACCAAGAGCAGCTGTAAGCAGAGAAGTCAACCTCTCTCGTGTTTAGGGACCCATCTGAGCAAATGGGATAGTCAACAGCTGTTTCCCAGTAAATAACTGAGTGAACAGAAAGACTCTGAAAGACAAGTGGCTCTTTGGTGTTCCCTTGCTTGGAACGACTTCATAAAACACTAGGCATCTTTATTATAGATTGAATAACTGAGCTAAAAATTCATCCCAAGAAAGATGTCAGTGATTACGGTATCAATAGTCATTGTCAATTTACAGCACTACAGATCTTCCGGATGAGTAAATGGGAGGTCCCTTCCACATGCACCCTGTGACTATAGAAGTCATTCACTGAATCCTTTTGCTGATTAACCTGCAGAGAGAAAGCTCTTGCCCTTTCAGAATATTCCCAATTTAGGCAGGAACTCATGCATATATCAAGAGCCTTTGTGGAGATGGGTGGTGACTGCTTGCTGGGAGGACATGTTCAGGGTTGAGGATTTTACTGAAGCAGCGGAGCTTCCTCTCCCAGGCTCACACCTGCCCCGTCCTTTTCATCTATTTCTTATTCCTCCTCAAATACCTTTAATGTATGCCCTCTGCCAGCAAGTAAGAAAAAGGGCATCCTACCTAGACATAATCTCTGTGACCTTTCGGAATTGGTGTATCTGTGCTGGAGCAGGCGGTTGAATCTCTAATTTGTTGGTATTTGGGATCCTTCCTGGGAAAGCTTTGTCCTCCATCTTATTTCTGGGCCAGGCATCTACTGGGGCTCCTTTTGCCCACAGAGGCTTATGGGCAGCAAAGACTGGGCTCTGATCAGGGCGTAAAGGGAAGAGGCTCCCCATGTCAGGGCAGCTCCTAAGGTCCCTCCAGACAGGCACAGCCAGGAGATGAAAAGTTGAGGCACTGGGGCCATCGGAGAGGCAGAGCTGCTGATGCTCTCGTTTCTAATGTCTCGAGGTTTACATCAGCATCGCATCAAGTTCATGCCCTAGTAGTGTTTCTGATGTCAGAGTTTCATTTTGAATCAATGCCTCGAGTGAAATTCATTCCAATTGAATATGGCCATCATAACTAGCAGGTGGCTAGTAATTTTAAACATGGCTTGATGCTCCTTAGCTTCAGGAACTACGCTGAACTGAAAACCAGGCTTGCTGGCCAACCCTGGTGCTCCACGGTGGCTGCCGCTGACCGGCTGTGGGGAAGCCTCGCAAAACTGTGGCTCTGGATGGCCAGAGTTAATCTGGTAACTGGTTACAAGTGAGGCCTTACTTTTTCCCCAGAAGTTTACAGAAAAATCACATTTTCTCATTGCTGCACCCTAACTGCCCACCACTAGTCCATTTCTTTGGCCATTTGAAGACAGATATTTTCGTTGACTTAACCCAGATTTGAAGGGAAGCACAACACAGCTAGGTTTTTATAGTGTAGACTTTTTACTTCTGATTGGAAGTTTTAAAAGGCTTCCCAAAGCCAAACCATGGACCCACACCAAGGCGGTGAGAGGAGAAAGAAAGATAATACAGGGAGTTTTTCATAGAAATGTTTATTCAATTTAGAAAGCTCTCCTTTATTCCAAACTCATGCATTTAAAGCGTTAAATTATCCTGTGTACAATTGTGCATGCCTTCATCCATTTGATACTATAATGTCTACTCATCTAAGAAAGGCCAGTCAGCAGAAATGGTACTTTTTTTAACTACATGTGTTGGCAAAGTAAGAACTCTGTGTTAGACTCCAAACTGTTTTACTGTTCGACATTAGACTGTCTGAAAGAAACCTTAAAGTAGGGAGAATACCTAGAGTAGGGCTTAAGAGGAAAGATGCATCTGGCTAATGGGACAGTAAAGAGATAAACTGAGGTGAATGATAAGAATGGTGCTGGCCATGTCTGGAGCCTGAAGGAGCCTGAAGTGTGGGGAAGGGGTGTGAAGAAGATTCTAGAAGCCTGAGAAGCAGGATGGGGCACCTGGTTCTGGGCAACTAGTGTTCCCAGAAATAGAGTGCTACAAGAAAAGGCAGCTGGTCTCTCCTGAAGATGGGCCATGTGTTTCCTAGCTGCAGTCAGGGCAAACCCTGGACAACAAAAAAGCACCCAGAAGCTAGCATCCAGCACCCAGAAGTCCTGCAGGAATTTTGATTTCTTCCCCCTAATGAGCTGGTGTGACCAGGACTCTGCAGTCACCTTGCACATCACCTCTGCCTTCCCCCACAGCTCAGAGTCTTGTTTCTTAGAACTCTGTTGTCTGTGGGCTCCAAATTCACAATAATCTTGCAGATACCACACCCAGGACATCTGGCCAGCTGTGAGGTATAGAAGCACCCACCCAGGCCACAAGGCTGGCACTGGGCCACAAGCTGTGGGTGATAACGGGGGGGGGGTGTTGGCAATAGCCAGGGGGCTCCGCAGAGCAAGAGCGGGGTCTGCAGGTCATTGAGGGAGAAGGCTACGACCCTCACAGAGGCAGCTACAGATGGTGGCTGCAATTAGCATTGGTCATAAACTTTAGGCAGTTACGGGAGGAAAGAATGATTTAAATGCACTAATGTCCATTTTAATATTCAGTCTGTTTTTAAGAAAGGGCATCAACGCCAGACAGAGGCAAAATAGTAGTGAAAGTAGACAAGTGTTTAATCTGTGGCCCTCCTTGCTTTGGCCACCAGTAAGTTATTCATTTTTTGAGGACAACAGGCAGTGTGTTCAAGGGGTCCTTATCTAACCTTTGGATTAAACTATGGAGCCTAGAAATCTGCATTTTAACAGTATCCCAGGCATGCTTCCAGCACACTAAGACTTAAGAATCACTTACATAATTTTCATTCTCTAAATTGGGAAGGAAAACAAAAGGCAAAGAAATCAGGCAAAAATGGGCTGCAGGAGAGGTGAGAGGAAAAATTTTCTAACCCTTAGGCACTCCTCCTAGGCCCGGTCATCTAAATAACGTTCCTGGGCTCGGTCTGTGCACAGGGCAGCTATTAGTTAGTGCAAACACTGGCAGTCCCAATCTCCTTTCACCAGCCGAACCTCACCGGAGCCATGCCCGTGCCCACTTGGAATCCGCCATCACTCACCGTGACTGACATCCTGCCTTCCACATTACCTCCTCCTACCCCACGGTAGCCTATGAACCCGGGGTGCCACGACACCCTCAAGACAACAAATGTATTTGGCAAATGAATGTGACAAATACATGAACGTTTCTGATTAATTTTAATACGCCCTGAAGCATCACTGGGCTTTTTCCTTGACAACCATAAACACTCATTATTTTGCGCAGAAGAAAATGGACTCGTGTCTAGCTGCGGTTTATGGTAGAAGGATACAGGTAACTCTTGACCATCAAATCACCTTATCAGCAGCTGGAAGGCATGGTGAGGCTGCATCACAACCACCCCTTTCACGCCAGAGAGAACCATCCTCAAAATACCCCTCCCATAGGTAGTCTCTTACTCATTCCCTCAGGCAGTCTAAGCCTTATCTCACTCCCCATAATTCTTATATACTGTATTACTTATATATGTATGTATGCTTTCTGTTATAATTTTCAGCCTTTTTTCTAATTCTGACCTTTGGGGAAATGAAGAACCGATGCTTTCACAGCTTTTAATATTTATTTATGTCACCACTCAGCTTCGTCCTGCCAGCAGAGGAGGCGGGGACACTTTTTCTGCTTTGATCTGCTTGGTCAGTATTTTTGCTCGCAGGCAGCTTTGTTTTTATTTGAGTAGATTAGGGCTGTGAGTTACATTTGGGCAGGCACAACTGGAGAGCATGATTTATTTTTGATAAATTCTACCAACAAGTGTTGGGTTCTAACAGGATGATAATTAAAAATTACAATCAGCTTTTCCTATTGCCACCTGAAAATGAGAAATGTGAAAACTGGACTTTGGCAGCTGGCCTAATCTGACTTGATTGAACTTTGATGAAGATTCCAAAGACACTGAGAATTAAAATCGAAGACAGTATTTTTCCTTCCCTATTTTTTTGACTACGTGCACAATTAAAGCCCTCTGAGTTTTACAGGTAAATTAATGAGCATTTCTAAAAATTGTAAAATGTACTGAATATGTCTTCCAAAACAACACCAAAATTAAGTTCATGTTGTATCCATCATTTTTATCTGTTGTTTCCTTTTAGGCTATCTTGGGGGAAGGTGGGTAAAATGCAGTCTTCATTTTAGACAGGGACTTGGCATTAAGAAGTTGCCAGTGGTGACCAAGGATGTAACAAATCTGGAACTAGCATCAACCTCCTCACCTTTGGCCTTGAGATCTTTGCACTCAATACCATTCTAAAAACAAACACTTCACACTGATTGCACTTCAACACACATTATAGATGTAAGGATACAATATTTGCTGTTTTCATTCATGTTCTCAATCCTAGGAATTTACTAGAATTGCATCACCACAGCAGTTATTTAAATAAGAAACAAAACCCTATCACTACATCTGGGAAAATTATCTTCAAAATTCCACAAGTCCTATGCCAACTTAGACAAAACTTCCTCTTGTGTCCAAAAGTAAGTAACAAGCCCACAACAAGCCATGAACACAAGTGACCAAGCCCATCTACTTACAGGTGGACACAATCATGGCTGTCCTTCTGCAGGGACACACAAGACAGTCTTCATTTCTTCAGCCGGGCTCGACTGACAAAAACACATCTTTTAACTGAAACCATCGTTCACCAAGACGTTTCTCATGGGCAAAGTTAACCCCACCTATTTTCCTGTTCTAAAAACCTCAAAGCATGTGAATGACGACCTCATGGCCTACATAAGAAAGTTCAATCATCTGCATCCTGAGGGTGGTTGCTATTATTTCCTCCTTCCCATATGTGTAGGTGGAGTCTACAAACAACATTTTCAAGAAATCATGAAAGTTTTGTAAAGGGGGCCTTAAAATCATCAAGGCACAGTCCCTTTCCGGACAGTGAAATAAAGGAACAGACAGGATAAAAGACCTGGCCCCAAGTTACAAGTTTGATATTCTAGGTTTTGGAATATCGAGTTCTGTGCCAGGATTCAGGATTTACATTTCAGGGACCTTATTCGACAGTGGGAGACAATCTAATGATTCACTTTAAAACTGATTACAGGTTGGGTATGATGGCATACACATGTAATCCCAGCACTTGGGAGGCTGAGCCAAGGAAGATCGCCTCAAGTTCAAGTCCAGCCTGTGCTACATTACAAGACCCTGCCTCAAAAAAAATTTTAAAAATAAAACTGATTACACTTACAAGGTGACTTAGGCACTGCTGAGAACTATGAAAACAGTAATATCAACAATGCAAAATGCATTATTAGCATTTCACTTCATGCCACTGGAAAACACAACTAAAGATTAACTAATGAAGGGGGCAACTCTAACAAAGACACAGTATATTCACATTGCCCTTGCTATTTCCTGCCTTATAGATTAAGATCCTTTCAGCATTCTGGGTGAATACTTCTCTTTTTTACTCCATCTTTTGCCTTAGCTATACAACCTTTTAAATTTTAGGAAAAAATACTTAAAGATTTTGGAAGAAAATGTTCCCAAATGTTGCCAGGTATTGTATTTCTTGTTTTCCTATCAGAAGCACTGGTGACAGGTAGCGTAGGCACTGTACCTTCTCCTTGCTCTTCACCACCGCCTCGTCCTTCCCGCAGCTCTTCCAGGTGGAAAGGAAGAGCGTGCAGTATGGCAGGGATAATGAGGTACAGCTTCCTCAGGCCAGCTCCTTGGATGAGCTACAAATTACTTACAAGCTGTGTATGTTTTTGTGGTGGAAACACAGTTAAATAGGAAGAAGAGGAGGAATGTGGCAAATTGTGACACGAATGTGGAAAATGATGACTTCTCTCCCACGTAAAAGGTCCAAGAATGCAATGAATGCAGCTGTCAGAAGACACACTGCCTGGCACACAGATTCCAGACAGAAAAGGTGGTTTTCCAGGATCGGAGTGAAGAGGCTACTCAGAGCACCTGGCCCTGGCTTGCATGTTCAGCAAATGTGCCACGGCGCAGAGACCACGGCAGTCTCCAGAGGGGACAGAACTGAAGGAGTCTTCCTCAGCTTTCTACCCCAATAAAAACCAAGAATATGTTGGCATGGTCTCTGCTACTGGTGACTGAGGAGGTTTCTTTTCCCGGAGTTCAGGGGACAAAGGTAAGCTCTAATTCAGTTGGAGTCTTCAAGGTGGTTAAGGGTGAGAATGCCCTCAGACAAAAGGGACAGCAGGGTTATGGTGAGGCTGTAACACACAGTCTCGCGGAGCCAGGAATCCAAGTCCAACTAGGCCCTGTAGAAATATCTGGGAGACAGATACTTCCCAGAACACCATCTCCATCTCCGTTGGTAGCTTCCTGTACTTTGCCACAGCTTGAGCTGCTTCTGCGGTCCTGCTCAACATGGGGGTGGTCTTTGTTGAGAACCTCCCCTGTTCCTTCAGCTCTGATCCCGGCATTGCAGATCACAGTATCAGTGCCCTGGAGCAAATTCTTAATTCTGGGAATCGACTGTGGTGGACTTATTATTGTGGTCAACTTGAGCAGGAATGCCCAGCTGGACTGAGTTTGTGTGGTTCTGGGTATAGAGGAGCCACCTGAGGATTGTTGCTGACACGCATAAAGGAGAATGGGAGCAGAAGATGAGGGCCAGCTGTTTCCTGGGAGAAGTTCTGTTGTGGCTGGTTCTCCCAAAGGGAACTTGGCCATTCTTGTCACAGGAGTTCAGGGCCTTGCCGTAGTTGAGAATGGTTGCTGTTTGCTTAGGGGGAGCTCTGCCCTTCATCTTTGCTGTGAGTGTCATACACTGGCCCCAGTACAGATTTCTCCAACCTTTTAGTGCAGGCATGGACTTACACGACACAGCACCATGGGCTTTTGGGTCTGCAGTGCACAGACAGACGTTCTATACTCTGCCTGCATTTGGCTTGTGTGTGAATGTTGAAATGTGTAAACGTCTTGTATTAAATCTGCTCTCTTGTAAACCACTGACTCTAGAAAGGTATCTAATACACCGACTAATTCACTTTTTCAAATTTTCACCTGATTTCACTTAGCTGTAGCCACTGTAGGCAGGATCATGAATCCCCAACACAGCTCCACGAAAGCTTAGGCTGGAAAGGCTTCCCAGACATATCCACCTAAGTGAAAGGTGGTTAAAAAAGGGCCCAGACTTTCTTCTCTTGGGTAAGGAATATTTGATCTCCAAGAAAAGGAGATCTCTAGTCCTTAGAGTCTCTAATCCTAAGAAGGTTGAGTTTTTAATACTACAAAATTAAAATACAACTCATGTTTCTTACAAATATACAAGAATTTTGTATTCAATTAAAAGATAACTCATGTTTCTTATAAATATATAATTTTATATAAGTATTTACAAAATACACAGCATACAAATATTTTAAATGTAATACTAAGAACAGTCTTGAAAACAGAGATGTTTTCAAAACAGAAGATGAGTTCTTACCCAAGGTAGATTCCTGATTCAGACAGGGCCCCAGTGGAGCCTGCAACGTGGCTCCAGTACCTTCCCCTTCCCCACCACCCTGGCCTTCTACTGGGACCAGCTAACATGGTCCTATGTGTACCCCTAAAATGGGCAAACCCCAGGGCCTGGGCATAGTGCCTGGCATGCTATTGGCACTCAAGTTCCTGAAGAACGATGAAAAGTGAATGCTTTCACTCACACTTCCACCATCTGGAAGGCTCAGTCACAGAGCTAAGGTTGGTCTAGAAGCAAACGCTGTAGGTGTTTAACTTTGTAGGTTAAATGGTCCACACATCCAGATGTCAAATTAATTCAGCCACAAATCACTCTTTCTTCCCCAGGTTTATAGGATCTGGGAGCCCCTGGTCACTGCACCACTTATCTTCCAAAAGTTTCTTCACATTCAACTAGTTCATCTATCGTGCGCAGTAAATCTTCAAACGAAGGCCTTCCCTCTGGTTTCTATGATTAAAAGAGAACAACTGTGGGTGCCAGAACTTACTCCAAAGAAAGATCTCATTGCTGCAATTCCTATAACACAGCACACCACAGAGAGGCAGTCGGCTTTGGGACTGGAAGATGCAGACATCTCCACACTTGTCTGTGTCTGCCTCTAACTGCCTCCCTGTGTTGCTGCTAGTCGAATATCCCTAAGACAATGCTTGTCTCCGTCCAAGGATCTCCCGGGGTTCCTTAAAGCCTGTGAAATCAAGTCCTGCTCCTCTGCAGGGCCTCTGCAACCTGCCCTCCCCCAGCCTTTGTTACCCAATTTCACTTCCCACAAAAAGCTTCACATGGGTTCTCTTCTAAACAGGACTAATCTCCGCCTTGGTCCGCACCATGTTTATAACCACCTCCTTACCTTCATGCTCTTCTCCCCACCCCTGGGACCACTTCCTGCCCAAAATGTCTCTGCTTGCCCCAATCAGTGCCCTTGGGAGGTGGGAGGTGTCACAGCAAGTGACAGAGACTGGGCTGCGGGGTCAGACCAGCACCTGCTGCTCTGTAGCCAACCTGCTGGGCAAGCATCAGGCTCCTAAGCCTTAATCTTCTCATCTACAAACAGTCCTTGTAAAAGTGTCTACACCTGAAAGGGCTGTTTTGCAAGTTAAGCCTAAAGCACTCAGTTCAGGCCCAGCACACAATACATGTGAGTTAACGTCAGTGTTTTTCAGAAGTTGTTTTGGTGTCTGATCTGTTCCACAAAGTGTCATTCCAGGATTTCCAGAGACTAAGTAGAGACCTTGGGAAGTTGAAGTTTGCAGGGAGAAATTCTCCTTGGTAAAAGAGTGACACTTCAACTCCACGAGCGACTCCCAGTGGGAAAGGGAGCGACTTCTCCAGGCATATTACCCAGTCCCTGGCTCTGCCAGCAGTGGAAGAATTGCCATTTGGGAATGAGGGTGCAGCCTGAGTTTACTGAATTAATTATTAGCATTTTCTAGTTCTTTTCATTACTCAGAACTGAGTTGAGTAGGCTGGCTTCCCACCTACACCTTGAAATCACTATAAAGCACGTACTACCTCCCTAGGCTACGAAGGTTGTATGTTATCTACCCACTAACCTCAATCCCCAAACATTTCAGAGATTCAGTAGGAGAAAAACAAACAGCTATACCTCCTGCCAACATCTCAGCATCACCTCATACACATATTTGGATGCCAACTTTGGCCGGTTGAGTCGGTGGCCTCGTGTAACCATGGTTACCACTTCATAATTGGTGTTTTTCTCAAAGGGCATTCTGCCTTCAGTGAATACTTCCCACATTAAAACACCTGAAAAAGGATAAGGGTTACCAAGTGATGTGCTGGTTTTTTTCTCAAAGCAGAGCTGAGGAAATGTGGAGCAGGGAGCTTACCAAATGACCAGACATCAGATTTGCTGCTAAAGCGGCTATAATTAAACACTTCGGGTGGACACCACTTCACGGGGAATTTAGCACCAGAAGAACTTGTGTACTGATCATCCAGAACATACCTAGAGGAAGACACGCCGCAGGTTTGCACCTCTGAGGTAGGATATGTATTTTCCACACGTGCTTTCATTTTCCCCCTTACAATCAAAAACACAGTTGACTAAAGTCCCAGCAGCATCCGGCTGAAGCTAAAAGCTGCCCCAGTGACCACACCTTGTGATTTCCGTCTTCCTGTCAGTGTAATTTAGGGACATGAGAGGGATACGTCACAACATCAGTATCCACACTTTTTCATTTTTATGTTCATCTTTCTATTTTCTTAGGCAGTAGAGGCAGAATGCAATAAAACAGTTACAAACTTTTTAAAAAGCAATTTTGTTCTTTAACCAAAATCTTACCCAAAGGCCCGTGTGTGAAAGGAGGGCTGCTCTAAAGGAAATGGTGAACAGGCTGCAAGACACACATGCTTTGAGCCCCCCACAACTCTGCAGAGCACAATTTAAACTACACTATGTGAGAAAAGTATATTAAAAAGGCAAAACGAAGTATGTAAATGGTGGTGTACCACAACCTCTCCACGCCATACATACACTCAGAACAATACCGTATCATTTCTCTATGTACACACACTCATGTCCTTCTGGAGGGACAGAGATTCTAGTAACAGTGGCTTCTTCTGGGGGAGAATCTTTGATTAGGGATGGCAGATGTGAGGACTTCAGCCCTTCCTGTGATGGGTTCCATATATATTTACAAGGGGAATGTATTTATTATTATATGTGCAAATGACTTCTAAAAGTCACCGTGAGAAAATATTCAAACAAAGACACAAACTTCCTTTGTTGTACAGTGCAAAGAGGGTCGCTGGCAGACAATGCCACCGTGGGTTCGGTCAAATTGCTCTCAGTCAGGGGAGTCTGAAATTACTACATGAAGAGTGTTTTACAGTGGTCGGTATGTCAACACAGATTTTCTGAAAGCCAGATATCTGAAGATGGAACATATGAAAGTGGAGGACTGCCCAGCAGATACGAAACGTCTTTCTATAACACGATGGTGTGTACTGGTAGTTAACACCTCTACAGTCAGAAGCCGACAGCGACACCCCTGACGTCCCTGTCCTGAGCTTCCGCAGGCGCTGACCTTGGCTCCACTGGACCTGGTCCTCGCCTGCCATTTCGACTGCTCCCAGCACTGCCCGTGGGCCAGCTGCCCTGGCCTTCTTCTGGTTCCCTGAGCAGCCCAAACTCATCCCAGACTTCAAGCTCTGCCCTTGTTGCCCTTCCACCTGGACTACTTCATGCCTAATTTTCACCTAATTGATTACTTCTAGAGACCTTTGGGTCTCTAGTCAATGCTCCCATCTCAGAGGGTCTTCCTGGCCGGTACAGCTAAAGGGCAGCCATCGCTCCTGCCCCACCCTAAATTATCTCTCTCCAGGAAGTAGGCAAATATTTTTCTGAAAAGGGCTAGATATTATGTAGGCCACCCAGCCCCTGAGACAACTCTCCACTGCAGCTGTGCAGCAGGAGTGCAGCCACAGACCACACAATGGCAAACATGCAGTGCTCTGTCTTGGTAACACTACTTTTATGAGCTCTGACTTTGGAATTTCAGGTGATTTTCAGCCTAATATTCTCTGAATTTTGGTGGCTTACAGGCCGAACAAAAAGGTGTAGGTCAGATCAACAGGCCATCGTTTGAGGGCTGCCCCTGCTCTGACACATAGATTTATTTGCCCGTCTTATGTTTCTCCTTTCTCCAGACCATAAACTGCATGGGGATGGCGGTGCACACCACTCAGGCTCTGCGATGGTTCATGCGGTAGCGCCTGGCATGTAGCAGGCACCTCGTTTTTTATGTACAGAAAAATGGACAGGGGGAAAAGAGACACACAAAGTACTTTTTAACACTCTACTAAGACTACAAAAATAAAGTGAACAAAACACCGTAGATGTGGTTATACTATGCATTTGACCACCAAACAAGTCTTCAAAAACAAGATTCTAGAAATACAATCCGCACTGGAGAGCGAAAAGTCGTGTATTTAGTGGGCTATACTACCACCTAGTGGAGAGAATTGTTACCACCACAATGTTTGATTATTTTAATACGTTTGTCAAAGAGCTGTTAAGATTTCCTTATTAATTACCACACTTATTAATTCTACACAACAATGTGTGTGACTATCACCTCCATGCACATGTACTTAACCATACCTGGCCATTCCAAAGTCAGACACTTTCACAACTCCTGCCTCGTTCACTAGACAATTTCTGGCAGCCTGGAAAACATTAGAGTGGTCTGTTAGTTATAAAGCTCCACAATAACCAGAAAAATATAATTTCCACTATTATTTACTGTAACCCAATCAACATTTACAACGGGTAGAAATTTCTCCATATAAATTGTTTTTCTCACTGTGAAAGTATCTCCAGTGTATACATGAAACAATGGGTAGAAAGAAAAAATGGGTCAGAAAGTCTTATTTTCAATAAGGCATTGGTAAAGATGATGTAATTAGGACCAAAACAAGGACAACCCATTTTTCTCCTTCCAGCTCTACTCTTATTAAACTACGTGACTTTCTTACTAAGCATCAAGGCCTCTTCAAGTCCTTCATCCAGGTTCTCAGTGGGTGAGTTTAATAACACAAAACCATCAAAGTGATGGGCAACCAGTGGTCGGTCACCTCAATCCCAAACAGTCGAAAGAGTAACTGTAGGTAAACGGTGTCATTCATTTATGAGATTTCCAGGATATTAAAACATGTTATTCTCAACTTGTCATAGAAAAAATATAAATTATTTAATTGCATTTCTTGCCCATTCTTCAAGGTTTAAGACAATAGTTTGGTAGAAAGACACGTGATAAAATTTTAACATCAATTTTAACCCACGGGCCAAAATGTAGTTTTCTTCCTGACTGTTCAAAATCCTATTTTATATGTGTGGCAATTCCACTTACATGAAGATTTTTTTCTCCTGAGGAATACATTTTAAGATTCTCAAGTGTTGGTGCCCATACCCTGAGCTGCCTCCCCTTTCTCCATTAGGCCTTCACTCAATGCTCAACAGCATTCTTCTCATGGGAGACAAAAGCATCAGAATCTCCCCTTAAAGGGTGGTATGAACCTACCAGACTATTATCAGTATCACAGGCACAAAAACATCAAAAATTGTTTTCACCAAGACAAGGTCTGTGTGCACAGGTGCAGTCTACCACATTCATGAAGATACTCAGCTTGCATCAGTTGTTTTTTTGTTGTTTTTTTGTGTGTGTGCCAGGCATCAAACTCAGTACCTTGTACTTGCTAGGCAAGTGCTCTGCCACTAAGCTAAATCCCCAACAGGTGAGCAAAACGATTTTATAACCCACAATATACAGGTGTAGAAACATTCAGAAAGAATAGGGAACTATCTCAAAACACACCTAGGGCATCAAAGGTTCCATCACCAAACCTCAATTCTCTATTATGCTTTAAATATAGAAATAGCCTGGTGAAGTGGCACACACCTGTAGTCCTAGCATTCAGAGGCTGAAGCAAGAAGATCACCATGAATTTGGAGCCAGCCTGGGCTACACAGTGAGTTCAAGACCAGCATAAACTATATAGTGAGACCCCGTCTCAAAAAAGCAAAAAAGGAAGGAAGGGAGGGAAGGACGGAAGGAAAGAAAAGAAGGAAATGGCAGTAGGAGTATTTACTCTTGAGCCAAACTTTCCAGGTTCAAACCGTGCCTCCACAATTTACTGGACTAGTGATGTTATTTTATCTTATTTGCACCTGTTTCCTCATCTATAAAACGTGAATAGTAATAGTACCCAGTTTTAGGGTTGCTATGGTGATTAAATGAGTTTATATTTGTAAAATGCTTATTAAACAATGCCTATTTTAGGTGACTCTTCAATTTAAAAAAAAATACCTTGCTGCTACTCTAGAAGAAATGTGTCCCTGATTTATCACAAGAGAGCTAGAACCAAAATATGGGGAAGAGCCCTAAATGCAAATCCTATTTGTTTTGGTTAAAGAATTAAAATAGACTGATAGCACTACTAATAAATATGTTGAAAACAGACACATTTGTAAAGAATAGGTGGAGAAAAAAAAACAGAAGAAAAGAATGGAAGAGAGAGGGAGAGAAGAAAAACTAAGAAATGTCCCCATCACAATAATTTGGAACCAGTACTAGACTGCTTTTTGTGTTATTTTTCACAAGTTATCGTGAGCCTCCATCTTTCCCCAATGGTTTGACCAATAAAAGAAATTAAGGGATTTCTCAGATAGCTTGTGTACAGTGTGCGAAGCAGGAAAGAGTTTAGGATTTAGTCACAAGGCAGGTCAAGCCTGACTTCTCTATTCCATCATATTAGGCAAGTGATTTCACTTCCCTAAAGCTAGCTTGCTTTTCTATAAAACAGTGATGGTTATAAACCTTCTATGACTAGCTATCTCGGGGGATTTTTTTGGAAATGAAATAACACATGGATGCTTGATTGGAGATACTCTGTAAATTATTAGAGTTAATAAAAATATTTCCTTGAAAATTACAAGGCAAGTGAAATTTACCAAGTTTAAAAATAACGCAGAAACACTGTTAGAAACAAAAACTGGGTACTAATACATCAGTGATCACCGGCTGATCCCATGTGACATGGGAAGCCAGGCAGAGCAGGCACACGGGGTGGGTGGTTACCAGGTCTCGGTGGATGAAGCTGTTTCTCTCCAGGTACTCCATCCCCTCACACACATCCTGACACATGCTCAGCAGCATGTCTCTGCTGAAGAGGCCCTGCCTCTGCCGGAGGAAATTCAGGAGGCAGCCCCGTTCCATGAACTCAGTGACAATGTAAATTGGTTTCTGCTGAGTGCACACACCATACAGCTGTACCAGCTTCGGGTGGGTCAGCTTCCTGGGTGTGAAGACATATACACAGAGTTATTACAGGAAAAGAAACCAGCAGGTGGATTAGCTGGGGAGGGGCCATTTCTTAATAGAAAAAAAAAAAGCCAGCAAGGAGACAGTAACTTACATCATCACTTTGGCTTCTTCTATAAAGTCCTCCTCACACATGGCACCTTCTCTAATGGCTTTGATGGCTACTTTGTACTGGGCTCGCCACTTGCCAAGTCTCACCACTCCGAACAGCCCACTCCCCAGCTCCCTCATAAAGGTCAGCTCTGAAGGATTTATCTCCCACTTCTCTGTAAGACGGGGGAAAGCAATGACATTTAATATGGAGAAGGCAGCATCAATCACTGGGGAGAGAAAGGCCAGCCAAGACCAACCTCAAAGTTACAGGATGACAGTCCCAAGCACTGACTGCACGGGGCAGATGCTCAGAGAGGACACACCCTTCTAAACACCCTTGTCACAGTGCGTGCAGGAAGAGACACCACACAACGGGTCAATCACAGGACAGCTGGAAGTCAAGGTACTTTCGAAAAAACAAATACTTCCTCCTTTATCACTCTGCCCCCTGGGTTTGTCTTTTGTTTCTATTTTTCTTTTTTCCATCTCAGTAAGTTAGAAGGAATTAAACCTGGTGTTTAAAAGGCTTTTGCCAGAGGCAACAAAAACAATCAAGTTGGAAGCCTTCTCCAACACCTCCATCCTTCCATTCCTGAGAGTAAGCTACAGAGACAATGCAGACCGAGAAGGGCTATGATTTACTTTAGATGTAGTGTAATAAAGTTTATTTTTCATTCATGAAAGGTTTTCTACTGAATTATGAATGATGAAAATAGAAAACCTACTCTGCCATAAAGAAGGACAATCTTGCGTCATTTGTAAAAAAAAAAATGGATGTACTTTGAGACCATGTTAAGAGAAATCAATCAAACACACAAACTTAAAGATAGCATAGATTCTCTTATATGAGAAACCCAGAATATCAACAAAGAGCAAAATAAAAGATAAATAATAGGAAATAGGGAGACAGGTCTCTTGCAAATGGGAAGAGGACCACGAGACAGAGGAAGGGGAAGGGAGAGGAAGAGAAAGGGGATGAAAAAAGAATCGAGATGTGTTATGCACACTCACCGTGAGTAATTATTGTGTACTGTAAACACGTACACAAAAATAAAAATAAAAATACACATATAAAAATAAAAATAAAAAAACAGTAAATTTAGGCTTATAACAGCTATGAAGCATAATCATCTAAAGACTCAAACTACAAACTTATTTTTAAAAAGTCCCACTTAATAGAATTTTATATGTCTAAATTTGTTTTGTGATAGAGAATTGTAAGGATCCCAGGAAAATTAGCCAATGTAACTACAAAGTGAGAGTTACCATAGCTGAATCCTGCTGTGGTTGGAGCGTTCTTCCCCTTTGTACTAACAGGGTACCGCAGCCTTGTGACAAGTCCTAGAAATCAGAGAAGGTATCACAGACAGTTGAAGTCATTCTTTTGGGAGGGGTGTGTTGCAGATCAAACTCAGGGCCTTGCTCTTGCCAGGCAAATGCTCTACCACTGAGCCAAATCTCCAATCCCTGAAGTCATGCTTCATCATTCTGCATGGTCAAATGCTAAACTAGAAATGCACTTGTAAAATACTTTCATTTATTAATTTACTGCTCATCTTCTGTGTATACACACAGCACTGTGCTACATGCTGTCATTTATTCAACACACTCTCTTTTCAATACTACAGTTTATATCAGGCACCATGCTAGCTTCCTCTTTTCTCAAACGTTTTAGAGGATATTAAGAAGTTTCTTACAGTTACTACTAGCAACTACTTCATGTTCTTCTCCAGTATGAGAAGTGAACTATGAAAAAGAATTATATTGGTCACTTCAAATTAAAGTGATTTGCCTGACATGTTAGCAATCTTTGCATAAAAATTGGGCTCTGAGATATTAAATGGGAAACATCGACTATTGGAAATCAGTGAAGTGAGTTAAATCCTTTAATCTAAGTTGTTTATGGCAATAAATAGGAAACAAGAGGTGCTTCTTCTATAAACATCCAGAGCACTCTATTTCTTCTATTACAGCACACGTTGTAGTAATTTAAAACTGCTATATACTCCTCTGTCTCCCCTCGGAGAATCTGGATCAGTGACTATCTGGTCCAACACACTCTCCCCAAAACCTAGCTTGTTTTCTACCATGCGGGAAGTGCTAAATACATGTCTGTCAAAAACTGCAATAAGGTAAACATAAAACTTATTTGACAACACAAAAGAAAAAAGTAGAGGAAGGTTAACATCAAAGAGAGAAAATAACAGGAGATACAAAAAAGTTATTTGGGGATAAACCAATACGAACTAGTTCCTCAAATATTAAACATAGAATTACCGTATAATCTAGCAAATCCACTCCTGGGTCAATACCCAAGAGAAATGAAATCATATTTTCATGCAAACACTTGTCACTACTGTTCCTCTCAGCATTATTCATGGAAGCCGATATGAGAAGACAACCCAGATGTCCATCAATTCATGAACAATAAACACAAGCCATACAACGAAGTGTTATTTGTCAATAAAAAGGAAGGCACACCTTATCCAGAAGGCTGCCTGAATTTAGAAATTCCATCTTCCCAGGACTTCCTTCTTGGGACATATTACATGTTAGGCAGAATACACCAGCT
This sequence comes from Hystrix cristata, assembly GCA_004026905.1. Lineage (NCBI taxonomy): Eukaryota > Metazoa > Chordata > Mammalia > Rodentia > Hystricidae > Hystrix > Hystrix cristata. The sequence continues at coordinate 97,560 of PVJO010005255.1, forward strand.
AATTTCTAAAGGTTGTGTTCAGCAAACTTATCAAAGCAAAAACTATTACTGGGGGTTTCTATTTGTCCAGAATCTTTAGTGATATTTTCGGCAATTTTTCCCCCAACCTCATTATGTCTTCAGACACAGCTTACATCCAGCTGTGTCTTGGTTTCCATAAATAGATGAAAGATGCCATCTTATTAAAAAAAAAAAAAAGGTGGAGATTAAGATCTTGACTCCCTAGATTTGGAATTAGAGAAGCTGATCCTCTCTCTTGCCATTTATCACTATCACACAGCAGAACCGTTATTTTATTGAAGAGTTAAATGTAGATTTGTATGTTGGCCTGAGAATCTAACCATTCTAGAAATATTGTTGTAGGTTCTACCTGGTAACTCAGTAACTAGAAGTTATTGTGTAATTCCTATGTGTCCAGCCCTGTGCATTTTTATATTATCTGATTATTTCAATAAACTTGTGGTGTACCTTTTTCAATAAAAAGGGGGGAATGGAATACTTACACATGATACAACATGCACAACTGTCAAAAACATTAAACTGCAACAAAGAAACTAGTCAAAACAGACCACATATTGCATGACTATACTTATATAAAATGTTCAGAATACGCAAATCTAGAGACAGAAAGTAGGTTAGTGGTTGCCTGGGGCGGGCTGGTGAAGGACAAGTAGAGGGTAAATGCTAATGAGTACAGGATTTCTCTTGGAGATGACAACAGTGCTCTTAAAATTAAATTACGGTGACAACACAACTCTGTAAATATACTAAAAACCAGTGAATTGCATACTTTCAATGGATGAATTTTTGGTGTGCAAATTATATCTCAGTAACTGTTCCTATCATCATCTGAAACAAAGTAAAGGCATTCACAAAATAACAATAGGTTCCACAAAAAAAAAATCCTTTGATGACATTTCAAACGTTAATTTTCCATAAACTGTGTTAGGCACCTGGCTATCCCCTGCCTTGTTATACCTATAAAGTCAAAAGTTAGCTATCTTGCTGTACCATCCTAAGGAAGTTAATGGGCATGAATGTGATTTCTGTTCTTATTTATTTAGTTTGTGTGTGTGTGTGTGTGTGTGTGTGTGTGTGTGTTGTTACTACTTATGTGCTGAGTGTAGCTGAGATTCAGAAAGATGGAAAATTTGGGACATGATTACAGAGGGTTCACAACCTCTGATGGCTTAGGCTTCTTAAACATTTTTCAACTTTATACTGCTGCAGGGGGTTGGGGATTTAGCTCAGTGGTAGAGCACTTGGTTGGCAAGCACAAGGCCCTGAGTTCAGACCCCAGCACTAAAAAAAAAAAAAAAAAAAAAAATCTTGAATTTTAGTTTAGTACCAAGAATATAAAGCACATAAATGTGAACATTTACCATATACCATTAAAATCCCCTAAGGTCAAGACAGAGATTTTTTATGAAACTTGACATTATTTTTCATTTTTCTTCAGATATATCACTTCCTTAACATGCAATAATTTTACATCAATTACACTCTACAATTAACTATCTACAGTACAAATATGCTCAAAGGAGAATGTGTTACATGTCTGATAATTTTAATCACTGCCTAATATTTGAAATAGATATGAACAGCTTACTTACCTGCCGCATTGTGCTTATGATATTCAATAATCTCAGGAATTGAACTAAAAGCATGCTTTTCTGCTAGGTAATACTTTTTTGGAGATGTTGTTGTCTCTTTTATATGATAATGCCTGAAGCTTGATGAACCTTCCCTGTAACAAAAATCAAAATGTGTTACAACCAAGTTGAAATAATGCAACTTCATTCTTAGATGCTTTCTACAGGGTAACCCCAGGCTCTCCCTGCATGGTCTCTTTTATTTCAGACACAAATCTTATTTTTCTCCATGTTCTTCTTAGCTTTGCCTTTCACATTAACAGGTAGAAATTTTGAAAGTGGTCACCAATAAAATATTTGGTCGCTTGCATGAGAATGAAAGAGATTGGGACTCCATCTTTGGAGTGAGGCTTGAGCTTGCAGGTCAGGCCGCTCCCCGGCGCGGATCTGTGCTGGCTCCACCCCCTCCCGGGGAAGACAGCTCTGGACTCCATCTTTGGAGCGAGGCTTGAGCTTGCAGGTCAGGCCGCTTCCAGTAGGGATTTGCACTGGCTTGGCCCGTGCACCGGCAGGTTGAACGTCAAATAGGGTGGGGAAACACCTTGCACTGAAAGCATTGTTACCTCTCTCCCTCAGTGTCTTCTTTTTTCTTTTTTTTTTTTTTTTTTTTTTCCTTTTCCTTTTCCCATTTCTCTTCTTATATAAGCCATCACTATCTGGTAAAGCCAACAATACCCACACCACTAAGGAAAAGTTTAGAGACATAAACTATAGGGAGAAGTGGGTGGGCTACCAAGGATCCCCCAGATTGCTGCAGTCTGACAACTGCCCTCAGACTTCATGCTGGGAGGCCAGGATCAACATAGTACCCAGCACTGACCACTGCAGGCACAATAGGGCTAACGAGCACAGAATCAGGTTTCGGCCTGTGCCCCCCACAGAGTGATGACCATCAGAGAAATCCCACTGTATGTGTACGTATACATAATATATGTATATATTGGTTTTGTTTCTCCTTATTTTCTCTTTCTCTTATTCATCCTGATACCTGTCCAATACATTCTCTTGTCTACATATTCTTTCTTGTTTTTGTTGTTTTGATTTTTACTTTTATTGACTCCTGCTTGGCTCATATCTTTCCTTCCTTAAGCAAATCCTGTTTTTCCTTTTCTTCTTGTTTTCTGTCTCCTTTTCCTTTTTCATATGAGTAAATATTGTATAGAATTTACATGGTTTGACCCACTACTATTGCCTTTCACTATTTGTAAACTATCTATTCAAGTTTCCCAAAGCATAAGTAATATCCTATTGTAAGTTTTACATCTAATAGAACTTTCCTCATTACCTCTATATCTTTTCCGATCCCTCATTATCCCTGCTACAAGTAGGGGGGAAAAAAATCACTCTACTAACAAAATACCCACTA